>JASPKZ010003329.1:0-20391 GCA_030220185.1 Diploptera punctata | reverse complement strand
AATTGATTCCTTCCATTCATTCTGGAGAGCTTTCTTTTTCCCAAATCGTAATAAACAACAGCGTATCTGGTCCATCAATTTTTCACCGCCCATTTTATCAGTTCTCTGGGATCTCATCTGAACTGATGCGTTATACATCTTAATTTTCAATCGCCATTCCAACCTCTAATTGCCCTTGGCTCTGAGACTAGCATTTTCGCTTCTGTAACTTCTCCTCCTCAATGCTGTTCTGTATGTACCTTTAATAGTGATTAAAGTACTTTTCCATCTATTTAATATACTCTGAATCTGCATATATCCCCATTTTCATTCCGAATTATATTTGTTCTAGCCTGAAACCCTTTCTTCTCTATACTAATTCCCTGATATATTCTCTAATGTTCCTATTTTTGCATTCATTTCAAGATCATTAATCTTCTCTCTCTCAATATTCCCTCTTTTTACTCTTTAGTAACTGGTGGTTTTCCGTCTAACCTACCCAATTGCTCTAAATTTACCTCATTTGGCTCGTATAACCATTTCATTTTTGCTAGCTTTCTTTTCTTTAACAATGTCGGCCACATTCTCATTAAAACCATTTCTTGTTTTGCCTCTTTTTAAACAACCAATGCTTTCAGATGCTGACAATTAATAATAATTGTATTATTTTTTATACATGAAGTCGTTCATTTTTATTGTAATTTAGATGTGAGACTATTTTTTGGTTTTAAAATCTGGTTGAGTGGCAGACAAGGCCTCAACTCTGCAAGGTAAAATGAAACTATTATTATTATTATTATTATTAACGTTAGTCAGTTGTTTATAAGGAACGCAAGTATTCCCAACAAAGTTATTATTTTATTATTATTTATTATTTTTGAAAACACCATCGCAAAAAATAATGTACAACACACGTTTGTGAAGTGTTTTACAGAATCTCGGAAATTAAAAACCTCGCAATCGCTCGGTTTTTAAACATTTTTCTCCATTCTATAAAAACCACTTCGCAACCTCGCATCGAATATACTATTTTCATACAGGTCTCTTTTCATCTGCTCCGCGTAAAAAAAGGAAGACCAATTTTCGAGCAAAAAAAAAAGTTTGAAGAAAAATAACCAAAAACAAACAGAGGATGAATTAGTGTTTTAAATAAGGCTATCATCATCAGCTAGAATAGGAGAAATTCATTTAAAATATCCTGAAAAATAGTAGGAAACACGTTCATAAATGGCTAAGCCAATATACTACTATCCGGGATGGATTCCAGATGAGGTCATGATTTTTACTACTTGACCAAACATTGTGGTAGGATCATGTCACCGGGTTCTTCTCAGCCTCTCAATTCAATGAGTACCAGATATATTTTCTTGACTAAAAATTCCATCACGCAGTACTGAAAACTCGGGAGATAAATAGTATCCAGTTGTCTAAAGAGGTGTCAACCATAATCGTCTACTTTTTCAATAGCTCTCTGAGACCTGTGATAGGATCGCTTTACACCTTTACAAATACCGTATATAACTTGGGGTGATGAGTGCTTTCCACCAGATAAGTTGATGCCTTTACATACTCACTTCTTTCAAGAGGTTTCGTGATGTTTTATGAAATTTGTTTGTTAACTTTTACATTAAACTAGACCTGAAACATTATGTTGATCTACCGAAATAACTAACTTATGTAGTGTATAATATTGTAGTCAGAGAACAAATGAATGCCATGTATTAACTTGCAGAAGATAGAGAATTATTAAAGGAGAAAATCAATAAGATCGATATTATAAATAAGTAGATAACCTGGAGTTAATGAACAAAACAAACAATAGGAGGAGCAAAATCATTAATGCGGAAATTTCCATATAAGTTAGTAATTAATGCAGGAATCCAAAAATCCAATGACCTAATGTATCATGTCTTGGCACACGTCCACAAGACCCTATGGAGAATAAATATTCTCATGAAATATTGGTCAGTAGGAGATCGGTGACCATAAGGAAACGCCGAGTAGGTAGGCCAAGAATGATTTGAGGGAAGTAGATTATACAGTGGATGATTGGAACACATTAGATCAGGATAGGGATGTATGGAGTGATTATGTCTGCCCAATCATAAACCCTACGAGTTCGAATCGTTATTAGAGGAATTCAACAAATAAGTTTATCAACTGAATTTCTAAATTAAGAGAGTCTATTTTTCATACAATCCAATTAATAAATGAAATGTCATCTTCTAAAATTTAATATTCAAGCAATAGATATAAACAGTGAGTTAGTTAGTTAGGAGATCGGTGTTCACCCAGGATCGCAATGAATTTCCGCAGCTCTAATAAATACAATAGCAAGTATAAGAATGAGGAGACATTCTGACCACATACCAACCATATACTGTGTACATTATCGTCAATGGCCTGTAGTGGGATCACTTTACACACTTTTACCTACCTCTATAAAATGACACAAGAGCTCAGCCAATTAATAGATCAATTGTCTTGCAAGCCTCTCGCGGCGTGGAGTTTCGTTTATTTTAAAGAACGTGGATGATTACTGTTAAAATAGAATGAAAGGAAATGTCCATAAGAATGAAAAACAGAATATTTGCAATTTTAGAGTTGAATTTGTTTTGATTTTCAATGAGTTAGCATTTTAATGCATTTATAGTGTGCCACGTGATATATTAATACACATTTGAGGGACCGGAAAAGTATCAGGTTGGTCACCTTATTGTCGAAATAGAGTATTAGATTCTCAATGGAAAGTACTATATTTTAGGAATCCGAAAGATTAAAAGAATCTGTTTAAATCATGGGTTTACTGTGGCCTTCCAAATTAGGCACATATTAAAAAAAGTATTTATGTTGTATAATTGAGGTGGTTAGAAGCAAAAGTGAAAGTTTTGGCAGTATTATGAAAACAGTTTTATAGTTTAAGTTGTATAAGAAAATCGTACGGTAATTCCAAGTGATAACTGCGGGTGATGAGTGTGGTTCTTCCCCTCAGATAACACCACAAAGACATTAGGATTTAATGCTTTTACACCACTTACTTTTTTCAAAAGAAAAAATTACTTACATTCCTATTTGTTTATAACGCCTCAATTAAAAGGCAATTTTGAATCACGGGAAAAGGACTTTAATGGATTTTTCTTTTGTACCACATTTAAACATAACTTATGTAATGAATATTTAACTGATAGATGAAGGTCATATACTACATTTCCCAGGTATATACAGATGGATGAAAACTTCTGGATTCAGTCTGTGAAATATTAATGTATTTTAAAATTTAATTTGTAAAACTATTTTCTATTTTCTAATTAAGTGACATTGCCTCGTTACGATGCAGTTATTACGTCACCATTATTGTTATCAAGTAGTAAAAAAAGGACATTTTTACAATAATTTTTGCACGATAATGCATTCTGTCGTACTTACAGGAATGGCGACCATGATTGAAAGTTCAGTTTCCTATATTTTGGGGTTGCCAACCTGTATGCTAAATAACTAAATAATTATACTGTAATATTACAAATACCTACCAAGGGTGGAAAGTAAAACCACTGCCATTTTTGTGTGTCTACTACAATGTATATGCAAAGATTATATCCAAAAGGTAGTGGTGAATATACATTATTACCACACCAAATCACTTTGCCATGATAAATGAACTGAGATTTGTTTGAAACAGATATCAAACAATAAATTCACACTTGCCGCCATTTTGCCCCTGATTGGTGTCACGGTTTACTTGTGTCACTAATTTTTTCGGCATTTCTAAATGTTACATTGGTCAGACTGTAACGTCATTCAGTGTTTATAATGATGTAATATGTCCACAAGATTTATTTTACTATTATTATAATTTTCAAAACACCATCGTGAAAAAAAAAATTTGTACAACACATGTTTGTGTGTGTTTTACAGAATCTCGGAAATTAGAAACCTTGCTATCACTCGGTTTTTATCATTTCCTCGCTTGTAAAACCCACTCCAACCTCGCATAGTATTACTATTGCGAATTGATCGCTTTAATACATTATTTGTTGAACGTAGAAAAAGCTCCTATCGTTTTAGATATCAAATTACAACAGTTTCCTCGTGTTTAAATTCGTAAGCACAGTTTTATTTTGAAAAGTTACGTTATGTTACATTTCTGTTAATATGACATTGATAATGCAGTCTGGGGGCTTAGAAGATCATTTTCTTAATATTTTCCTTTTCTTTAGACGTGAATCGATCTCTAGACTAGGTTTTCATGCTCGTTCTGGTTCTAAAGTTCACGGGTACCACACCTGCCGGCGTTATGGATATTTTTAGGACGTAAAATTCGTAGTATATGTTCCTTCGGAGGACTAGAAACCAGTGTCACGTGTCTGGATTAGGGACCTACGATAATATCAAGCTTGTTAGAAAGACCTGGTTGGTCCTTTCTCCCCTAGATTTAAAATTGCAACACTAATTTTTTACTTTTAATGGGTGTCGTTGATTATTATTCGGAAATAACATGATTGAACGTATTGGTTGTTTAAAACTTTCTCCGTGTGAGGTCGCCTTTTGTCTTATTAAGTGTTCCTCTACCCGTGTCTCTCTTTCCACCATTTCTAACGCTGAAAAGTCACCTTTCTGTAGGACAGTGAGCTATTGATATTCTTTTTGAAGTCTTCTTTGTGTTTTTCGCCAAGATGTCCAATAAGGCGAGCTCACAATAACTATGTACTAACAATTGCTAGTTAGTTTCTGAGGACTTGAAAAACACACATACCCCCTCCAGCATCGCCACGGAATTTCCTGTTGGGTGCAAATATTCTTATGAAACTCACTACCTCACTACATAAAAAGTGTTCGCCCTCCCCACATAATATGTACTCGGAGAATATCATATCAGGGCATATATATTTTTATTTTAGGTTTTATTTGTGAATAGAGATGACACGAATCCCCTGTGATAATACTAGGTGCATTTACAGAATTTTGCCTGTGTTAATTTCTTCTTCGATAATTTCTGTTGTTGTAATAATTTGTCCTCATGTATTTTGAATTCGGGGCCACTTCTTCAAAATTCAAACATTTTTATTAACTGTCCATTTATAATGTATTTCAAGTACGATCATATATTTTAGGCCTACTTGTGACACTGAGACAATTCGTGTACAGTATTTTGTTTTTATGTGTTCCTTCTGTTTTTATTTCTGATTCTTCTCTTTATAATCTTTAATTTCTGTAGCTCCATTAAAAACTGGGAATGTGAGGTTATGTATTATATCTCACATGTGGATATAGAGCGAGGTGGCTAAAGCGGCAAGTTTTGGGATTCATATTTGATAGTTCCCGAATTCAAAACCGAGTGGCCGATAAACTTGAATTAGGTTTTTTATCAATCCTCAAGGCAAATTCAGGTTTGTAATGCCATTAGAAGTTCCTATTTTATCGTATCCACTATATCATAATATATTTGGGTCTACATACTTACTTACTTACTCACTGGCACTATCGAACCCGTAGGTTCATGGCCGCGTCGGGACATAAGCTCCTTACGAACATACCCTATCCCTGCAAGAGTAATGCTGATTCAATTCATTCCCTGTATAATCTACTTCCCTCAAATCATCGTTAATGTTGTTCTCCCACCCTCATTCTTGGTGCCTATCCAACTGGGCGTTTTCCCTCTAGCTTTCCTACAAGAAGCTTCCATGCATCGTCTTTCATACCCCATACGTTGCAACATGTCCTGCCCATCGCAGGTAATACAGCACTTCTTACTGTTCTTATTATATCTGCGCTATCCTATAAAGACCATGTAGTTCATTGTTATGTAGTCTTCTCCATTCCAACTGTCTGTTCATCTCTCTTTGGCCCAAAAAATTTTCCTAAGCAAACTTTATTCTCACAATACTCGTAATCTCCTTTCCCTCCTTAAAGCTAAGAGTCCAAGTTTCGCCACCCATATAATTATTATACTGGTAGAATAATAGATTTATATATTTTCACCGATTCCAACGTTTTCTGCAGAAGGAGTTGCCAGGACATAACACAAGGTATCTGCCCATGTGCATAATAGACATGAATTTCCACGAATTGAGCCTATCGCTTTAATTTCTTTCCTGCGCTCTCCTATCTTACTATTTGTGATTATTGTGACCTAGGTATTTGAATCTTTCAGCCCAATTCCTCAAAAGTTCCCTCATTTGTCATTAGCTGTCCATATTCCATTATATACTGAATTTCTACCTGTGACCACTTATATTTAATTTATTGATATTTAATTCCAGTCCTAATTTCTTAGTGTACCTCTCATAGTGTGCGGCCGTGTTGGCCTTTTAGGCACTTCTCCTCGCCTATCGAGCCAATAGTAACTACATCATCAGCACTAACTAACAGCTTAGTAATTACCATTCAGTGTGTCAAGCCTTCATCATTCCTCTAAAGATTTAATGGTCATGATCTCAAGTTAATACAAATTAAATAGTAGAGGCAGCATAGTGCATCTCTCTTGCTTCAACCCATTCTGGATTTCAAAAGTGTCTGAAAACTGTTTGCCTACACGCACCTTAATATTTGTGCCATGTAGACACATTCGTATAAGTCTAACTAACTTTTTAGGAATTCCGAACTCCAGCAGGATACTATATAACTTCTCCCTCTTAATTGAATCATATGCTTTTTTGAAGTCTACATATAGTTGATGTACAGTGCCATTATATTCCCATTTCTTTTCTAAAATCTGTCTTATACTAAAAATCTGATCTGTTGTAGACCTGTTTCTTCTAAATGCACATTGATGATCTCCTAGAATGTCATCAATATAGGGACTAAGTCTGCTTACTAATATATTTGTTAGAATTTTTGTAGGAAGTTGAAAGTAATGAGATGCCCCTGTAGTTGTTGCAATCAGTTTTATCTCCTTTCTTATAAATTGGTACGATAATTGATTCCTTCCATTCATTTGGAAGAGCTTCTTTTTCCCAAATCATACTAAGCAACCAGCGTATTTTGTCTATCAATTTTTCTCCTCCTGATTTTATGAGTTCTGCTGGGATCTCATCTGAACCTGATGCTTTATACATCTTCAATTTTTCTTTCGCCATTTCAACCTCTAATGCACTTGGCTCTGCGACTAGCATTTCTGCTGTCTGTAACTTATCCTCCTCAATGTCCTGTTCTGTATGTACATTTAATAGCTGATTAAAGTAACTTTTCCATCTATTTAATATACTCCTAGAACCTGCAATCATATCCCCATTTTCATTTCGAATTATGTTTGTTCTAGCCTGAAACCCTTTCTTCTCTATACTAATTCCCTGAAATAATTCTCTAATGTTCCTATTTTTTGCATTCATTTCAAGATCATTAATCTTCTCTCTCAAATATTCCCTCTTTTACTCTTTAGTAACTTAGTGGGTTTCCCGTCTAATACTACCCAATTGCTCTAAATTTACCTCATTTGGCTCGTGTAACCATTTAATTTTTGCTAGTTTTCTTTTCTTTACAATGTCGGCACATTCCTCATCAAACCATTTCTTGTTTTGCCTCTTTTTTAAACAACCAATGCTTTCTGATGCTGACAATTTAATAGTAGGCCTATCTCTTATAGCCTCCCATTCTTTATTTATATCAGGTTCTTCTTCGTTTGCCACATTGTCATCTGAAGATTCCAGTACTTCAAATCTATTAGCAATTTTGATTTGGTATTCTTGCCGCATTTCATCATTTCTCAAGTTTTTTAATTCATATTTTACAGAATCATCTTTAGCATTCGTTCCTCTCATAAGCGATAGCCGTTGTCTGATTTTCACTCTGACCAGATGATGATCCGAATTGCAGTCTGTCCCTCTAACTGATCTAACATCAATGATGCTACTTTGCCAGCGTTTATCCACTAATACATGATCTATCTGGTTCCGAGTTTCTCCATCTGGGGACGTCCAGGTGTATTTATGAATATCCTTATGCTGAAATGTTGTGCTCTTAACAATCAGATTCTTTGATGTGGCAAATGTGACTAATCTAACCCCATTGTCGTTACTATCTTCATGAAGACTGAATTTGCCTATTGTTGGTTTGAATATATCTTCCCGCCCCACTATATAAACAAACATACAATGAAATAAATAGATGCATATGACCGATACTAATTTCGAGTTAATTTCCTGTAGTAGAGCCTACTATAAAAAACTTGTTTAAGTTATTACTCCGCCTACTCGGTCTATTGAGGGAACTGTGATGCAGTTTTTACTCACCATTTGAACAAATTGTGAACTGAATTGTTATCGATAGAAGCGTTGTTCCTAGGCAACGTCGTACTTTATAGGAAATAAGACTGGAGAGAATAATTAGGAACTTGCATTTATTATTTATTTATGACAAAACAATTATATATGAGCATATAAAATCAGATGTTTGGGCCTACGATTTTTCCATTATGTCGACAGAAGACTTTATGTATACTTACATTATGAGCAGAATATATGCTCCATGCTAACTCACCTGTAAATTCTGTTATTTTCACATCCCCGAAGACTAATGTAGGATATTCCTCACTAAATTCTTTAAAAATATTCAAAATAATTTGTTCCTCTCCGCCTTTCTAGAGCTTTCGTTTCCAATATTTTAGGAATTCTTGAGAATTTGCCATTTTGAAACAACTTAAATTCCAACGTATTCTGAATTACGGATGCGTAGGTATTAAACAATAGGTATACATAGTTAACCTATTAAAATTGTAATTATATATTTTAAGAGGCTCCTATAAAACTTACGTAGACACGTGCTAGATATTATATATTTTAATTTTATTTATTTAGTGTTAGAAAGGGAACTACATTTACTTGCTCGCTCAAAAGTAAAATCGTCATTCGACCAATGTAAATGCAGTCATGTATCTGCTTTGTTTACATCACAACTGGAACTTAGCTCCGAATTAGTATAGATGTTAAAGTTAGGACTCTCATAATAAATGCAATTATGTTGAATAAAAAACTTTACAAACGAAAAGTTTTTAGAAATGTGTGTTGTGTGTTATTGTAGTTTGTAATTACAACTATATATGTATGGTGACCAGCTCCATAGGCTAGTGGTCAGAGGTTCTGACTACAGTTCATGAGGTCTCGGGTTGGATTCCCGGTCAGAGAACTGAATTTTTTCCTATGGTCACCAATGGTCTGGATTTGAGCTAAGTTTAGTCTTAAGGACTCTCCTGTTGCTTCTTTATTATTAATCACCCAACACGTCATCGGGGAAACATAACTCCGTCTTCCATGAACCCTTATGAACCCTTCAGTTAAGATTTAAATATCCAAAATTTATTTTATTGAAGTTCACAAAGTAAGGGAAAGCGAAGATCTCTATTTAGGAGGATCCTATCCGCTATCTGAGATATTAAGTTTGTCAGTGATAGGATATCATACATAATTCTAAAGGATAAACGACATGATTTTATAATTGTAAATGTACATGCCCCCACAGAAGATAAAGATGACAAGATCAAGGATGAGTTCTATGAAGAATTAGAATGCTTATTTGATTGCCTTTCACGATATCATATGAAAATTGTCTTAGGAGATTTTAATGCAAAAGTGGGGCGGGAATATATATTGAAACCAACAACAGGCAAATTCAGTCTTCATGAAGATAGTAACGACAACGGGGTTAGATTAGGCACCTTTGCCACATCAAAGAATCTCATTGTTAAGAGCACAACATTTCAGCATAAGGATATTCATAAATACACCTGGACGTCCCCAGATGGAGAAACTCGAAACCAGTAGCATCATAGATGTTAGATCAGTTAGAGGGACAGACTGCAATTCGGATCATCATCTGGTCAGGGTGAAAATCAGACAACGTCTATCGCTTATGAGAGGAACAAACGCTAAAGATGATCCTGAAAAAAAAATGAATTAAAAAACTTGAAAAATGATGAAATGCGCAAGAATAGCAAATCAAAATTGCTAATAGATTTGAAGTACTGGAATCTTCAGATGACAATGTGGCAAACGAAGAAGAACCTGATATAAATAAAAATGGGAGGCTATAAGAGATACTATTAAATTGTCAGCATCAGAAAGCGTTGGTTATTTAAAAAAGAGGAAAAAGAAGAAATGGTTTGATAAGGAATGTGCCAACATTGTAAAGAAAAGAAAGCTGGCAAAAATGAAGTTGTTACACGAGCCAAATGAGGTAAATGTAGAACAATGGGTAGTATTAGGCGGGAAACCATCAAACTACTAAAGAGTAAAAAGTGGGAAATCTGAGAGAGAAGATCTTGAAATGAATGCAAAAAATAGGAACACTAGAGAATTATATCAGGGAATTAGGATAGAGGAGAAAGGATTTCAGGCTAGAACAAACATAGTTCGAAATGAAAATGGGGAAATGATTGCAGATTCCAGGAGTATATTAAATAGATGGAGAAGTTACTTTAATCAGCTGTTAAATGTACACACAGAACAGGACATTTAGAAGGATAATTTACAGACAGCAGAAATGCTAGTCGCAGAACCAAGTGCATTAGAGGTTGAAATGGCGATAGAAAAATTGAAGATGTATAAAGCATCGGGTTCAGATGAGATCCCAGCAGAACTGATAAAATCAGGAGGAGAAAAATTGATGGACAAGATACGCTGGTTGCTTAGTATGATTTGGGAAAAAGAAGATCTTCCAGATGAATAGAAAGAATCGATTATAGTACCAATTTATAAGAAAGGAGATAAAACTGATTGCAACAACTACAGGGGCATCTAATTACTTACTTCGTAAAAAATTCTAATAAATATATTAGTAAGCAGACTTACTCCCTATATTGATGGCATTCTAGGAGATTATCAATGTGCATTTAGAAGAAACAGGTCTACAACAGATCAGATTTTTAGTATAAGACAACATTTTAGAAAAGAAATGGAAATATAATAGTACTGTACATCAACTATATGTAGACTCAAAAAGGCATATAATTCAATTAAGAGGGAGAAGTAATACTGTATCCTGCTGGAATTCGGAATTCCTAAAACGTTAGACTTATGCGAATGTGTCTAAATGGCACAAAGAGTAGGGTGCGTGTAGGCAAACAGTTTTCGGACACTTTTGAAATCCACAATGGGTTGAAGCAAGGAGATGCTCTATCTCCTCTACTATTTAATTTTGTACTAGATCATGCCATCAAATCTTTAGAGGATGAGGAAGGCCTACAACTCAATGGTATTAATAAGCTGTTAGTTTATGCTGATGATGCAGTACTATTGGCCGATAGCGACGAGATACTAAAGGACAACACGCACACACTACTGAGTAACACTAAGGAATTAGAACTGAAAGTAAATATCAATAAAACTAAATATGTGGTCACACGTAGAAATGCATTATATAATGGAAATGGACAGCTAATGACAAATGAAGGAAATTTTGAGGAAGTGGCTGAATTCAAATACCTAGGAACAATAATCACAAATAGGAATGTGATGCACAAAGATATTACACATAGGCTCAATTCTGTAAATGCGTGCTATTATGCATTGCAGAGACTCTTGATGTCCCAACTCCTTTCAAAAAACGTTAAGCTGAAAATATATATAACTATTATTCCACCAGTTATATTATATGGGTGCGAAACATGGACTCTTACTTTAAGGGAGGAAATGAGATTACGAGTTTTTGAGAATAAAGTTCTTAGGAAAATTTTTGGGCCAAAGAGAGATGAACAGACAGGTGAATGGAGAAGACTACATAACAATGAACTGCATGGTCTTTATAGGAAGTCAGATATAATAAGAACAGTTAAGTCTCGTAGACTGCGATGTGCAGGACATGTTGCGCGTATGGGGAATGAAATACGTGCGTGGAAACTTCTTGTAGGAAAGCCAGAGGGAAAACGCCCAGTTGGTAGACCAAGAGTGAGGTGGGAGAACAACATTAACTATTTTTTTAAATAATGATTTCGTACATCTCAATGATGGATAAATCATATTTGAAGAGAAAAATTATACGCTCAGACCGGGACTTGAACCCGGGACCCTTGGTTCTCTAGACCAAGTGCTCTACCAACTGAGCTACCTGAGCAAGTACCGATCTAAACGCAAATCTTTCTCTATATATATTGTAATTCCCATCCACCAAATGCTGTGAAGCCATGCTTCTATCTTGCAAATGGCGGCTCCTTTATTAAGAAGACATATTTGGGAATTATACATTACAGCCAGTACGGCTTTTTTCAAGTTTTTTTTATTATTGATTTCGTACATCTCAATGATGGATAAATCATATTTGAAGAGAAAAATTATACGCTCAGACTGGGACTTGAACCCGGGACCCTTGGTTCTCTAGAGCAAGTGCTCTACCAACTGAGCTACCTGAGCAAGTACCGATCTAAACGCAAATCTTTCTCTATATATATTGTAATTCCCATCCACCAAATGCTGTGAAGCCATGCTTCTATCTTGCAAATGGCGGCTCCTTTATTAAGAAGACATACTTGGGATTTATACATTACAGCCAGTACGGCTTTTTTAAAGTTTTTTTTATTATTGATTTCGTACATCTCAATGATGGATAAATCATATTTGAAGAGAAAAATTATACGCTCAGACCGGGACTTGAACCCGGGACCCTTGATTCTCTAGACCAATTGCTCTACCAACTGAGCTACCTGAGCAAGTACCGATCTAAACGCAAATCTTTCTCTATATATATTGTAATTCCCATCCACCAAATGCAGTGAAGCCATGCTTCTATCTTGCAAATGGCGGCTCCTTTATTAAGAAGACATATTTGGGAATTATACATTACAGCCAGTACGGCTTTTTTCAAGTTTTTTTATTATTGATTTCGTACATCTCAATGATGGATAAATCATATTTGAAGAGAAAAATTATACGCTCAGACCGGGACTTGAACCCGGGACCCTTGGTTCTCTAGACCAAGTGCTCTACCAACTGAGCTACCTGAGCAAGTACCGATCTAAACGCAAATCTTTCTCTATATATATTGTAATTCCCATCCACCAAATGCTGTGAAACCATGCTTCTATCTTCACTTCGTGAGTCGTGAATTTATCGATAATTTGGAAATCGCTCGTGGCATTACTTATAATAACAATCTTATACGAAGTGAATCAATTTCATATTGAGGCAGCAATTTGCTTACTATCGAGTTATATTTGATATATAAAATAAAGATAATCCTGAATGAAAACATTATTTCTTTTAAAACAATTCAAACATTTTTTTCTTCCAAACTACAAAAATATAGAAACACAATTCCAACGTTCTTGGATAGAGAAAAACTTGAAGTTTCTACCACGGTCGCAATGGCTCTGTTGCTTGTCATATTGATTATTTGTATTAAAATGGCGACACGGCAGGACGTTGGATTGAAGATGTGAAGCATATCTCAACTTCATTACCGGTGGCCTCCCATGTTACCAGACCTATACCTGTGTGATATTTATCTGTAGGTTACATAAAAGACCGTGTTTTTATCACCCCTGTGCCTAATATTCTTGACAATCTGCGACATCAAGTCTTTAAGCTTTGAAACCGATAACTAGAGACCAGCTGATTCGTGTGTGGCAAGAAATGAGCCACCGTTTTGATACTTGTCGTGTAACACATGGTGCTCATATTGAAAGCATAAAATTGTGAAATTTGGTCGTTTTTCTTTCAGGAATTTTGGAATTGTTATTTTTTTATTTTATGGAATAAATAAATGTTTGATGTCTGTCCCTTGTTTCTGAAGTTTGATGTCTGTCCCTTGTTTCTGAAGATTGATGTCTGTCCCTTGTTTCTGAAGTTTGATGTCTGTCCCTTGTTTCTGAAGTTTGATGTCTGTCCCTTGTTTCTGAAGTTTGATGTCTGTCCCTTGTTTCTGAAGTTTGATGTCTGTCCCTTGTTTCTGAAGTTTGATGTCTTTCCCTTGTTTCTGAAGTTTGATGTCTGTCCCTTGTTTCTGAAGTTTGATGTCTGCCCCTTGTTTCTGAAGTTTGATTTCTGCCCCTTGTTTCTGAAGTTTGATGTCTGCCCCTTGTTTCTGAAGTTTGATGTCTGTCCCTTGTTTCTGAAGTTTGATGTCAGTCCCTTGTTTCTGAAGTTTGATGTCTGTCCCTTGTTTCTGAAGTTTGATGTCTGTCCCTTGTTTTTGAAGTTTGATGTCTGCCCCTTGTTTCTGAAGTTTGATGTCTGCCCCTTGTTTCTGAAGTTTGATGTCTGCCCCTTGTTTCTGAAGTTTGATGTCTGCCCCTTGTTTCTGAAGTTTGATGTCTGCCCCTTGTTTCTGAAGTTTGATGTCTGTCCCTTGTTTCTGAAGTTTGATGTCTGTCCCTTGTTTCTGAAGTTTGATGCCTGCCCCTTGTTTTTGAAGTTTGATGTCTGCCCCATGTTTCTGAAGTTTGATGTCTGCACCTTGTTTCTGAAGTTTGATGTCTGCCCCTTGTTTCTGAAGTTTGATGCCTGTCCCTTGTTTCTGAAGTTTGATGTCTGCCCCTTGTTTCTGAAGTTTGATGTCTGTCCCTTGTTTTTTAAGTTTGATGTCTGTACCTTGTTTCTGAAGTTTGATGTCTGCCCCTTGTTTGTGAAGTTTGATGTCTGCCCCTTGTTTCTGAAGTTTGATGTCTGTCCCTTGTTTCTGAAGTTTGATGTCTGTCCCTTGTTTTTTAAGTTTGATGTCTGTACCTTGTTTCTGAAGTTTGATGTCTGCCCCTTGTTTCTGAAGTTTGATGTCTGCCCCTTGTTTCTGAAGTTTGATGTCTGTCCCTTGTTTCTGAAGTTTGATGTCTGTCCCTTGTTTCTGAAGTTTGATGTCTGCCCCTTGTTTCTGAAGTTTGATGTCTGTCCCTTGTTTCTGAAGTTTGATGTCTGTCCCTTTTTTCTGAAGTTTGATGTCTGTCCCTTGTTTCTGAAGTTTGATGTCTGTCCCTTGTTTGTGAAGTTTGATGTCTGTCTCTTGTTTCTGAAGTTTGATGTCTGTCCCTTGTTTCTGAAGTTTGATGTCTGTCCCTTGTTTCTGAAGTTTGATGTCTGTCCCTTGTTTCTGAAGTTTGATGTCTGTCCCTTGTTTCTGAAGTTTGATGTCTGCCCCTTGTTTCTGAAGTTTGATGTCTGTCCCTTGTTTCTGAAGTTTGATGTCTGTCCCTTGTTTCTGAAGTTTGATGTCTGTCCCTTGTTCCTGAAGTTTGATGTCTGTCCCTTGTTTCTGAAGTTTGATGTCTGTCCCTTTTTTCTGAAGTTTGATGTCTGTCCCTTGTTTTTGAAGTTTGATGTCTGCCCCTTGTTTCTGAAGTTTGATGTCTGTCCCTTGTTTATGAAGTTTGATGTCTGCCCCTTGTTTCTGAAGTTTGATGTCTGCCCCTTGTTTCTGAAGTTTGATGTCTGCCCCTTGTTTCTGAAGTTTGATGTCTGTCCCTTGTTTCTGAAGTTTGATGTCTGTCCCTTGTTTCTGAAGTTTGATGCCTGCCCCTTGTTTCTGAAGTTTGATGTCTGCCCCTTGTTTCTGAAGTTTGATGTCTGCCCCTTGTTTCTGAAGTTTGATGTCTGCCCCTTGTTTCTGAAGTTTGATGCCTGTCCCTTGTTTCTGAAGTTTGATGTCTGCCCCTTGTTTCTGAAGTTTGATGTCTGTCCCTTGTTTTTGAAGTTTGATGTCTGTACCTTGTTTCTGAAGTTTGATGTCTGCCCCTTGTTTCTGAAGTTTGATGTCTGCCCCTTGTTTCTGAAGTTTGATGTCTGCCCCTTGTTTCTGAAGTTTGATGTCTGTCCCTTGTTTCTGAAGTTTGATGTCTGCCCCTTGTTTCTGAAGTTTGATGTCTGTCCCTTGTTTCTGAAGTTTGATGTCTGTCCCTTGTTTCTGAAGTTTGATGTCTGTCCCTTTTTCTGAAGTTTGATGTCTGTCCTTGTTTCTGAAGTTTGATGTCTGTCCCTTGTTTCTGAAGTTTGATGTCTGTCCCTTGTTTCTGAAGTTTGATGTCTGTCCCTTGTTTCTGAAGTTTGATGTCTGTCCCTTGTTTCTGAAGTTTGATGTCTGTCCCTTGTTTCTGAAGTTTGATGTCTGTCCCTTGTTTCTGAAGTTTGATGTCTGTCCCTTGTTTCTGAAGTTTGATGTCTGCCCCTTGTTTCTGAAGTTTGATGTCTGCCCCTTGTTTCTGAAGTTTGATGTCTGTCCCTTGTTTCTGAAGTTTGATGTCTGTCCCTTGTTTCTGAAGTTTGATGTCTGTCCCTTGTTTCTGAAGTTTGATGTCTGTCCCTTGTTTCTGAAGTTTGATGTCTGTCCCTTGTTTCTGAAGTTTGATGTCTGTCCCTTGTTTCTGAAGTTTGATGTCTGACCCTTGTTTCTGAAGTTTGATGTCTGTCCCTTGTTTCTGAAGTTTGATGTCTGTCCCTTGTTTCTGAAGTTTGATGTCTGTCCCTTGTTTCTGAAGTTTGATGTCTGTCCCTTGTTTCTGAAGTTTGATGTCTGTCCCTTGTTTCTGAAATTTGATGTCTGTCCCTTGTTTCTGAAGTTTGATGTCTGTCCCTTGTTTCTGAAGTTTGATGTCTGTCCCTTGTTTCTGAAGTTTGATGTCTGCCCCTTGTTTCTGAAGTTTGATGTCTGCCCCTTGTTTCTGAAGTTTGATGTCTGCCCCTTGTTTCTGAAGTTTGATGTCTGCCCCTTGTTTCTGAAGTTTGATGTCTGTCCCTTGTTTCTGAAGTTTGATGTCTGTCCCTTGTTTCTGAAGTTTGATGTCTGTCCCTTGTTTCTGAAGTTTGATGTCTGTCCCTTGTTTCTGAAGTTTGATGTCTGTCCCTTGTTTCTGAAGTTTGATGTCTGTCCCTTGTTTCTGAAGTTTGATGTCTGTCCCCTTGTTTTGAAGTTTGATTGTCTGCCCCTGTGTTTCTGAAGTTTGATGTCTGTCCCTTGTTTCTGAAGTTTGATGTCTGTCCCTTGTTTCTGAAGTTTGATGTCTGTCCCTTGTTTCTGAAGTTTGATGTCTGTCCCTTGTTTCTGAAGTTTGATGTCTGTCCCTTGTTTCTGAAGTTTGATGTCTGCCCCTTGTTTCTGAAGTTTGATGTCTGCCCCTTGTTTCTGAAGTTTGATGTCTGCCCCTTGTTTCTGAAGTTTGATGTCTGTCCCTTGTTTCTGAAGTTTGATGTCTGCCCCTTGTTTCTGAAGTTTGATGTCTGTCCCTTGTTTCTGAAGTTTGATGTCTGTCCCTTGTTTCTGAAGTTTGATGTCTGTCCCTTGTTTCTGAAGTTTGATGTCGTGTCCCTTGTTTCTGAAGTTTGATGTCTGTCCCTTGTTTCTGAAGTTTGATGTCTGCCCCTTGTTTCTGAAGTTTGATGTCTGTCCCTTGTTTCTGAAGTTTGATGTCTGTCCCTTGTTTCTGAAGTTTGATGTCTGTCCCTTGTTTCTAAAGTTTGATGTCTGTCCCTTGTTTCTGAAGTTTGATGTCTTGCCCTTGTTTCTGAAGTTTGATGTCTGCCCCTTGTTTTCTGAAGTTTGATGTCTGTCCCTTGTTTCTGAAGTTTGATGTCTGTCCCTTGTTTCTGAAGTTTGATGTCTGCCCCTTGTTTCTGAAGTTTGATGTCTGTCCCTTGTTTCTGAAGTTTTGATGTCTGCCCCTTGTTTCTGAAGTTTGATGTCTGTCCCTTGTTTCTGAAGTTTTGATGTCTGTCCCTTGTTTTCTGAAGTTTGATGTCTGTCCCTTGTTTCTGAAGTTTGATGTCTGTCCCCTTGTTTCTGAAGTTTGATGTCTGTCCCTTGTTTCTGAAGTTTGATGTCTGCCCCTTGTTTTCTGAAGTTTGATGTCTGTCCCTTGTTTCTGAAGTTTGATGTCTGTCCCTTGTTTCTGAAGTTTGATGTCTGTCCCTTGTTTCTGAAGTTTGATGTCTGTCCCTTGTTTCTGAAGTTTGATGTCTGCCCCTTGTTTCTGAAGTTTGATGTCTGCCCCTTGTTTCTGAAGGTTTGATGTCTGCCCCTTGTTTCTGAAGTTTGATGTCTGCCCCTTGTTTCTGAAGTTTGATGTCTGTCCCTTGTTTCTGAAGTTTGATGTCTGCCCCTTGTTTCTGAAGTTTGATGTCTGTCCCTTGTTTCTGAAGTTTGATGTCTGTCCCTTGTTTCTGAAATTTGATGTCTGCCCCTTGTTTTCTGAAGTTTGATGTCTGTCCCTTGTTTCTGAAGTTTGATGTCTGCCCCTTGTTTCTGAAGTTTGATGTCTGCCCCTTGTTTCTGAAGTTTGATGTCTGTCCCTTGTTTCTGAAGTTTGATATCTGCCCCTTGTTTCTGAAGTTTGATGTCTGTCCCTTGTTTCTGAAGTTTGATATCTGTCCCTTGTTTCTGAAGTTTGATGTCTGCCCCTTGTTTCTGAAGTTTGATGTCTGCCCCTTGTTTCTGAAGTTTGATGTCTTGCCCCTTGTTTCTGAAGTTTGATGTCTGCCCCTTGTTTCTGAAGTTGATGTCTGTCCCTTGTTTCTGAAGTTTGATTGTCTGCCCCCTTGTTTCTGAAATTTGATGTCTGCCCCTTTGTTTCTGAAGTTTGATGTCTGTCCCTTGTTCTGAAGTTTGATGTCTGTCCCTTGTTTTCTGAAGTTTGATGTCTGCCCCTTGTTTCTGAAGTTTGATGTCTGCCCCTTGTTTCTGAAGTTTGATGTCTGCCCCTTGTTTCTGAAGTTTGATTGTCTGCCCCTTGTTTCTGAAGTTTGATGTCTGTCCCTGTTTTCTGAAGTTTGATGTCTTGCCCTTGTTTCTGAAGTTTGATTGTCTGTCCCTTGTTTCTGAAGTTTGATGTCTGCCCCTTGTGTTTCTGAAGTTTGATGTCTGCCCCTTGTTTCTGAAGTTTGATGTCTGCTCCCTTGTTTCTGAAGTTTGATGTCTGCCCCTTGTTTCTGAAGTTTGATGTCTGCCCCTTGTTTCTGAAGTTTTGATGTCTGTCCCTGTTTTCTGAAGTTTGATGTCTGCCCCCCTTTTTCTGAAGTTTGATGTCTGTCCCTTGTTTTCTGCAGTTTGATGTCTCCTCCCTTGATTTCGTGAAGTTTGAGGTCTAGTACCCGTGTTCTGAAGTTTGCAATGTATGCCCGTGTTCTGAAGTTTGATGTCTGACCCCTGGTTTCTGAAGTTTGATGTCTGCCCTGTTTCTGAACTTTGATATCTTGTCCATTGCTTTCTGAAGTTGATGTCTGCCCCTACTGCTTTCTGAGTTTGCATGTCTGTCCCTTGTTCTGAAGTTTGAGTCTGCCCCTATGATTTCTGAAGTTTGCGATGTCTGCCCCCTTGTTTCTGAAAGTTCTGATGAGTTTGCCCACTGTGTTCTGAAAGTTGATGTATGTCCCTGATTCTGAAGTTTGAGGTCTCTGCCCATTGTTTCTGAAGTTTGAAATGTCTGTCTGTTCCCTTGTTTCTGAAGTTTTTGTTCTGTCCCTTGTTCTGAAGTTTGGATTTCTGACACTGTTTATGAAGGTTTTGATTGTCGTCCCTGTTTCGAGGTTGATGTCTGTCCCTTGTTTCGGAAGTTGATGTATGCCCTTGTTTCTGAAGTTTGATTGTCTGCCTTGTTTATGAAGTTTGATGTCTGCCCCTTGTTTCTGAAGTTGATGCTGCCCCTTGTTTCTGAAGTGCTGTCTGTCCGTGTTTCGAAGTTTGATGTCGCCCTTGTTCTGAAGTTTGGATGTCTGTCCCTTGTTTCTGAAGTTGAGTCTGCCCGTGTTTCTGAAGTTTGATGTATGCCCTTGTTTCTGAAGTTGATGTCTGCCCCCTTGTTTCTGAAGTTTGATTCTGTCCTTTGTTTGAATGAAGTTTGATGTCTTGCACCTTGTTTTGAAGTTAGTTTTGATGTCTGTCCCCGTGTTTCTGAAGTTTGAGTCTGTCCATTGTTTCGAAAAGTTTGATGTCTGTCCCTTTTTCTGAAGTTTGCTTGTCGTCCCTGTTCTGAAGTTTGATGTCTGCCCCTTGTTTCTGAAAGTTGATGTCTGCCCCCTTGTTTTGAAGTTGATTGTCTGCCCTGTTTCTTGAGTTTGATGTCGGTCCCTTGTTCTGAAGTTGATGTCTGCCTTGTTTCTTGAAGTTTGATGTCTGCCCTGTTTCTGAAGTGTTTTGATGGTCTGTCCCTTGTTTCTGAAGTTTGATGTCTGTCTCTTGTTCTGAAGTTTGATATCTGTCCCCTTTGGTTATGTAAGTTGATGTCTGGACCCTTGTTTTGAAGGTGATGTTGCCCCTTGTTTCTGAAGTTGATGTCTGTCCCGTGTTTCTGAAGTTGATGTACTGCCCATTGTTTCTGAAGTTTGATGTCTGCCCTTGTTTCTGAAGTTTGATATCATGTCCATTGTTCTGAAGTTTGATGTCTTATGCCCCTGTTTCTGAAGTTTGATGCTGGCTGCTGCCCCTTGTTTCTGAAGTTTGAATGTCTGCCCCTTGTTTCTGAAATTTGATGTCTGCCCCTTGTTTCTGAAGTTTGATTGTCTGTCCCTTTTT
>JASPKZ010003328.1:0-59610 GCA_030220185.1 Diploptera punctata | reverse complement strand
CATCAATAGGGATGCTCCACAGGCGAAATATAGCAGAAAATCATCATTTCTTACTTTCTAGGTGAGTCCGAATGTTCGAATATTGTGTAGTTACGAATGTAGAAAGTATTAAAGTGTTTGAAATTATAAATGCATGTCTCTCGGAAACCTTGCGTGATGGAGAAAAAACCGATATCATATTTGAATTCAACAACAACAACATCAACAACAAGGATTAACCCAATGGCCTGTTCCGATCTCATTATAGGTCGAATTGGTCCTTACATCTCTTCAATGGTCTTCCCAACATTCTTCTCCCTTTTGGTTTATAATCATACATTCTTCTTGGTATGTGCTGTTCATTCATTCGTAATACGTGCTGAAGATAAGCATTTTGATAATATTTTTGGTTCTGAGACAAAAAATTGTATTTTTTGTTACTCAATGTAATGGTATTCTGGTAGGATTAAATTAACCAAACTTGTGTACCATTTGTTATGAAATTGTTTAAAACATGTAAGAATATTGGTAGTAAAAGATTCCGGGCTATGTGGCCGTGGTCTATAACTGGCGTTTCTTCCAGACGTTTCGCCCTCAACTGCGGAGGGCATCTTCAGTGGCGAGCGCTAGAAGCTGTTGTTTCCCTGTCGTAGACTCGACTGCGAAGTCGAGTCTACGACAGGGAAACAACAGCTTCTAGCGCTCGCCACTGAAGATGCCCTCCGCAGTTGAGGGCGAAACGTC
This sequence comes from Diploptera punctata, assembly GCA_030220185.1. NCBI lineage: Eukaryota > Metazoa > Arthropoda > Insecta > Blattodea > Blaberidae > Diploptera > Diploptera punctata. The sequence continues at coordinate 58,887 of JASPKZ010003328.1, read as the reverse complement.
TGGAAGAAACGCCAGTTATAGACCACGGCCACATAGCCCGGAATCTTTTACTACCATGATTACCGGCCGTGAAAACCTGCATTCCACTATGTAAGAATATTGTTTACAATGCATAGATCCATATCGTAGCTCGCTACCGGGGAGTCGTTCTCATGTTGTCTCGTAAATAAACACTACAGATGCTCATGCAAAATCTCAAATAACTTATTTGATTCACATAACTTTCAATGACACTACATTCAACTTGCACATCATCATCATCATCATCATCATCATCATAGTACATTCACGAATTTAGGTCATTTGTTGACCTGTTTCGGCCTCAAGAGGAACACCACCCAAAAATCTTTTGAGTGGATGTCCTGATCGTCTTTTTCCTGCAGGTTGATAGCTTAAAATTTGTTTTGGTATTCTGTGATCTTCCATTCGATGAACATGTTGCATCCATCTTGACTTATAATCAGAAATTTTGTTTTCTAAAGGTTCCACGTATAATTCTTCTAAGACGTCTTCATATTTTTGTGATCTAGTTGTGTGTATCCTGCAGTCCTCCGAAGGTATCTCATTTCAGCAGATTTAAGTCTCTATATATCCCTCTGTTTCAATGTCCATACTTCGCTACCATACAAAAGAGTTGGAAGAGCCAATGTTTTATACACTGCATTAATTAATCTAGTTTTACAGTTTGTCACACAAATATTTCCAGTCTCTCATGCTTTCATATGCCACAGTTTATTCTGATCACACAGATCACTTTATCGCTGTATAAACATAACTAACTCCTGATCCTGGCAAACTTTTTTATAAGCCGGGGAAAGAAATTTCGCGGCGTCCAGTCGAGATTCTTCTAGAACGGAAGTTTCTGGCACCGAACGTTCCAGACATGGAGGATAGATGGGTAGAAAACCTACCGGAATGGAAGGCTATACGCATATGGAAATTTTTCAACGAGTCTTTCAACTCGCATTTATTCTATCCATTAACAATGCGATATCCGTAATTCCTCCGTCTCCCGCGCAATTCAGACACTATTAATACAACGCGTCACAATATAATTATTAATTTACACACACACACACACACACACACACACACACACACACATATATATATATATATATAAACTTATAGATAAATCTCCCATATATACATATGTACAGGATGTTGCAAAAAACCAACGACAACGGAGGTGAGGCAGTATATTGAGATATGTTACACATTTTTTAAAAATAAGGTATCGATGTCCGATAATTATGTTTTTCGCACTATGACTACTTAATTATGTCTCAAGATTAGTGTTAGTTTGAAGAATTTGAAGACTCATTACTTTGACAAAACCTGACAGGTACGGAACCTATATACGTGGCTTCGCAAAGAAATGTGGCTGCAACATGACGGAGCTCCAGCTCACTTCGATGCCAATGTGAGGAGACATTTGGATACCACGTATCCAGGTCAATGGATTGGAAGAGGGGGACCAGTCCCGTGGTCTCCGAGATCACCTGATATTAACCTTCTGGACTACTTTCTGTGGGGCGACATGAAACAATCTGTTTATCAGACTCCAGTAGAGTCGTTCTGGATCTTATAGCCTGAATCCACGCTGCTACACAAATAATTCAAACGAGGCCAGGCGTATTTGAACGTGTGCGCCAAATACTACACCGCCGATGTTCGCTGTACAATGAGATGAGAGGTGGATATTTTGAAAACTTGATGTGACTGTAACTGTATTGTCAAATATCGAGTCTTGAAAACCAACTAGTCCCGCGCCGTAGCCGAGCGGTTAAGGTAGGAAGCCTTGGCGCAGAGCTACGGGACTTGCGCTGGTTCGAGTCTCCATGGGGGAAGAAATTTTCTCATGGTATTTCGGCCAGTATGGGACCGGTGCCCACCCAGCATCGTGAGGCAATTGGGTAGCTACAATAAGTAGCGGCTCCAGGTTGAGGAACCAGCTATGACGGCTGGGGGACTCGATATGCTAACCACATGTCACCCCTACACTGGCTGTTGATCATCTACCTCTGTGATTGACACATGTGGATGTGAAGGGCCAGCAGCCGGCTGGTAAAAGGGCAACCGCTGAAAAGTGGAAAGACCCTCAATCGGAAATCGGAAAACCAACTAACGGAACTCTTAAGAAGTTAGCTACTCTTAGAGCGAAACCCCATCATTTCCGCTACCTTTAAAAAAAGTATCAACATATCTCAATATACCACCTCACCTCAGTTGTCAGTGCTTTTTTGCAACACCTGTATATATATATATATATATATATATATATATATATATATATATATCTCCGAAGGGGCAGTGCTTTAGAGAAGAAAATATTTCGATGTGCTTTCCGAATGCTAACGATGAAATTATTTAATTGGTCAAAGAAATATTGCACTACAATAGAGGCAGAATTCTTGTAAGTTGCAATAGAATTTTACATAAATATAACTTAAAACCTAAGCACATAACCTTACAAATTTCTCACCACCATCAATAAATTCATGGTTTAAATCATCTAACCTAGTCCGTCCTCAAGATCAAGTTGGAATTTGCCTCAAGCCTTCGAGTATCGATCGGTATGTGAAGAGTACCCAGAATGAGTTAACAGTCCATCGCATGGTAAGTTTTTATTATGTGGTCGCCTCTTAAGTCTCCAAACTGACTGTTTTTCTGCCATACTTGGATGGTCCGGCTTTAAAGCACCAGTTGTTTGCTTATACGCTCTTCTATAACTGCATTATTTTACATAGGTCAGATGTCGCCACAGATAGGCCTATACATTCTGTCTTTTCAGTAACGTGAAAATAAGATTTATTGTTACAACTGCCACTTTTGGGACAACGTTTACACAATCTAGGGCAAAATTCCTATTTTCGTGATATCCCTAATTCCATGATAAAATTTCAATTCAGTTTCACGGAATTAATATTTTTAAAATTAGTTCCTGGATTATTCCAGACATGACATTAGATTTCTTCTTTCTATTTTTAGCATTGCCCGCCTTTTGAAAAGCAATAATTAGCCAATGTGAAGTTGAAAGTGATTGAATAAGTAATTTTTGTCTCTTCGTGACAGTCCTTGATGAAAGTTTCTACATTTTGGGTGTCTATTTAACCCTTAAATTAAAAATGTATCTTATTGGATACATTGACTTAATGTATTTAATATTGATTTTAGATCCATAGAAAAACAAACGAGTAAAAATTACTTAAATTTATCTCAAATTACGCAATAATGTATAATAATAACACAGTTTAACATGAATTTATTTTCCTTGCGGTCCGGAACATTTAAATAACTGGCACGAGAAAATATTGTACTGACAATTTAAGGGTTAAAAGTAATATAACATTCTAATATTGTACTTTAATATCAACTGAACCAACAGACACATGAGGCTTATCAGTATTGAGGAAAACAATGGTATTGTAGATTCCGTATTTTAGATTTTTTATCATTTTTATGATATGGCTCCATCGCTCATATTTAACCGCGTGAAACAGATAGTAAGAAGAAAATTCTGAAGAATATTAATAAGCTTTCATATTAGTTACATTACCTAGAAATCAGTTATATTCAAATTACATATTTGACTCATTAACAGGGCTACAACAATTAATCCAACAGGCTAAGTAGATATTTGATTGAAACTATTATCATCAGCATCAAGGATTAGACCTGCTGGTCTGTTCCGATCTTATGTTAGAATTGGTCTATCCATCTTTTACTGGGTCTTCCAACATTTCTTCGTCCTAATGGTTTGTAATGAAGAATCTGTTTCGGAATTCTATTGTTATCCATTCTATTGATGTGGTCCATCCATCCATCTCTGTATTGTGTAATTCTATCTAATAGTTTGAATATATTCAGTTCTCTTCGTATATCCTCACTTCGCCTTTGTTCCACATCCTCAGAAACCTCATTTCTGACGTTTCTGTACTTCGTTCGTGTTTTTTTTGTTAAGATCCAGTTGATTAAAACCAATTTCCTAAAATAATTTCTTCATTGTTCGTTAAATTATTGAGTTTTCTGTATTTTCAATTTTCGTTGTTATTTCTCCATATTTATTATTATTATTATTATTATTATTATTATTATTATTATTATTATTATTATTATTATTATCATCATCATTATCCCTATCTTGAGTCAACGTATTTCAATCATTCTCTGTATAATTTACCTCACTCAAATCAATGTTAAAGTTATTCTCCCTCATTCTAGTATCACATATTTGCCGCTTTCCCTGTTGTTTTCCAACAAGGAGTTTCCATGCTCCTTTTTCACTCATCAGCATTTATGCCACATGTTGTGCTTATTGCAGTCCATGGGAATTAACTGTTCATATTGGATCTGGTTTCCCCATAAAGATCATGTACCTCATTTTTTATAGTCTTCTCCATTCACCTGTCTGTTCGTCTCTCTTTGATTTAAAAAAAATCATAAGATCTTTATTCTCAGATACTCATAATATTTTCTTCTCTCTTAAAGTAAGGATCCAATTTTCACCCCATATAATGTAACTGAAAAAATAACAGTTTTATATATTGTCAGTTTAATGTTTTTCCAGACAAGTTGAGATGACAAGGGTCTCTGTAATGCGTAATAACATGCATTTCCAGAATTAAGCCTACGATTAATTTATTTTCTGCACCTAATTCCTTTTCGTAATTATAGTTCCTAATTCACCCACTTTTTTTCGTAATTATAGTTCCTAATTCACCCACTTTTGTTCCTCAAAATTTCCTTCATTTGTCATTAGCTCTCCATTTATAAGTTCAAAATTCTTTCACCATGTCCACCGCTGTAGTCTCGAAGTAGCGTGCTGCCTTGTCACGCAGCGGGCCCGGGTTCGATCCTCGGTCGGGACGGTTTCGTGGGTGAGGTTTAATCGGGGTTTTTCCTCACCTGTAAGACAAATGTCAGGAAACGTTAAGGCCCAAACAGTCCCCGAACATCATATGGTCATAGCAATCATCATAATTCTATTCATCATAGATTAAGCTTAGGATTAAGGACTCTCCTGGCGCACCACTATCATCATCCATCATATCATCGGGGTAACCCCGCCTTCCAAGCGCCTCAACCTCAGAAGTGGATAACAATTACGCCAATGCCAGGAGAGAACACCAGAAATGCCCAAAAAGGACAACTTGGGGCATAAAATAATTCTTTCACCATTTACTTGATAAATTGTCTCCTTGTCAGAATTTCAAAGACTCATATTAAAAGAAGACACAATTAAAGAATCTTAAAAACCATGTAACTCATCTAGTTAGCTTACAAAACACATATTTCTCTGTTAGTTATTTGAATGTGGCGGACCGCAGTGAAAACGGAATATTGTGTAACTGTTATTATTAGATATATTCTATAATTAGACACACATTTAAGTGGATTCTTTTTGTTCATTTTCTTCTGATTTATTTATAATATTAAATTAATTGAACTAACTGATGTATCCAAAGGGATACATTTCGAATTTAATTATGGGTTAATTGTTTAATTAGAAACTGCGAATTAATTAAATTCAACAATAAATGTTCCATGATGTTAGTATAAATATCACTATTTATATTGTAAGTAAATGCAAAAACACTTGATATTATTGAAAATCACATTTTTTTCATCCGAAAGCTCTTTTCATAAAACAAAGGTCATCCACATTTTATGCGAGTTACTACATTTATTAGCATACTGATGGGCTACATACCTAGGTAAACTAGAAAATAAATGATATGCATCAATCACAACCGCCATTTCCATATTTAAAATTTATCCCCGCCATTTTCACTTGTCTAAATTCGATTTCTCTCCAGCGTCAATCCATCCACCATAATTGAAAACAAAACGTCGAGAAATATTCGACATCCCGATTTATCTCAAAATATCTAAAATTACCTTGAATCATTTTCATATCCAGTGCTAGGAAGAAATATAGTAGTCACGTTTTAAGAATATCTCCTATAATTATACAATTATTTAAGTGCATTTCAAATTGACAGTTCAAGATCACTTAAACCAATTTGTTTAGGCCTATTTGGACTCTCCTTAGCTGTTAGTTAATGTGACGTCCAGGTTTCCCACTATACCAATTTTAGATCGCATATATTGCATTCATTGTTATATACCTCTTAACACTGATACTTATTTTTTCCCAAATGTCCCAGGTTGTCATTTCGACATTTCTGGTGTTCACTCCATGTAACCCACTTCTGAGGTTAGGGCGCCTGGAAGGCGGGTTACCCTGCCCCGATGATATGAGAGTTGACGATGATTATGATAATTATGCTCCAGGAGAGGCCTTAAAGTAAACTTAAGTTAATTAGGCGAATATGATATTGATGGGCAGATGGTGTTCGGGGACCGTTTGGGCCTTAAAGTTTCCTGACATTTATTTTAAAGGTGAGGGAAAAAACCCGAAAAAACCTCACCTAGGAAACTTGTCCCTATAATTACAATAATTTCTTTAATTGGAATAATTTTGTGTTACGGTACAGATAAATAAATCGGCCTCAGTGATGATCTAAGGGTTAAGTTCTGGTCAATAGGGTCACAAGTTCAAACACAACCAGAGTCGATGGGTTTTTAGGATTGAAAAATCCAAGGTGAAAATTCTTCCGGACGGACTTTAAGTAGTGGGTCTCGAATCTAAAGATTTTAGAATTCGTAAAAGAAACTCAGACCTAAAATTAAAGGAGGAATAGTGGACATATAGGTTCAACTCTGGAAAAGCATGCTATTATTTATTACAGGACTCCAATTCATCCCGACTACTCTAAAAAAATTAAACTCCGATTGAGGGTCTTTCCACTTTTTCAGCGGTTGCCCTTTTACCAGCCAGCTGCTGGCCCTTCACATCCACATGTGTCAATCACAGAGGTAGATGATCAACAGCCAGTGTAGGGGTGACATGTGGTTAGCATGTCGAGTCCCCCAGCCGTTATAGCTGGTTCCTCAACCTGGAGCCGCTACTTATTGTAGCTACCCAATTGCCTCACGATGCTGGGTGGGCACCGGTCCCATACTGGCCGAAATACCATGAGAAAATTTGTTCCCCCATGGAGACTCGAACCAGCGCAAGTCCCGTAGCTCTGCGCCAAGGCTTCTTACCTTAACCGCTCGGCTACGGCGCGGGACAAAAAAAAAAATAAATAAACTAAAATATATAAAACTGTTATATTATGTGAATGCGAAACACGGTCTCTTAATTTAAAGAGGAAAAATGAATGCGAGCATAACGAGCATAAAGCGCTCTGGAATTGATTTGGACCAAATCGAGAGGAATATTTATAGTGAATAAAGAAAACTACTTAACAGTGAGCTTCACTGCGATGGGCAGCACATGTGGCATGAATGGGGAATGAAAAAGGGCCTTGACTACGTCTTTTAGAAAAGCCGGAGGGAAAGCGCCCAGTAGATAGCCCAAGAAGTTGATGAGAGAATAATATTGATCATATGTGAGGTAGGTATATGAAACAGGGAACGATTAAAAAAAGCTCAGAATAAGGATATATGGAGAATTTAGTCCGTATGGCCATGATCTTCCGGGTTCAATACTACAAGTGAGTTTATCAAGATACTTAGAGACGAGTAGATATAAAATTTAGTCTTAGCAAAAATTCTAAGGTTTAACCAACGTGAAATAAATGTGTGTTCAAAAAATCTAAACAAATAATATTAGGTTGAAATTTTTGTATAATATTTTATTTTCAAAAGTTAACATATTCTATAAGAATTAAAAAACTGTCAATTTTTTCATCCATTATTTTGATCAACATGATTTTTGTCTCATGTGTACCATTAGTTGTACTTAATGCAGTTTTTTATTGTGTTTTCAAATATGTATTCGGAATTCCTCCATCACCCAGATTTTTTATTTCAATTTCAATTAATGGATTTAAATAATTATTTTTTAATAAACGTTTTTTCGTCCATTTGTCCTTTTTGGCGCAGTGAGCGATGAGCAAGGGGGACACTTTCATCAGGAGATTTTAGCTATGGAAAAGAGATATCAAGGCAAATGGAATCCTAATATGCTGGTCGATCATTGTTGGACCATCAAGAGGGATGCTCCACAGGCGAAATATAGCAGAAAATCATTTCGTAATTTTTAGGTGAGTCTGAGTGTTCGAATATTGTGTAGTTACGAATGTAGAAAACATTAAAGTGTTAGAAATTATAAATGCCTGTATCTCGGAAACCTTGCATGATGGAGAAAAACCGATATCATATTTGAATTCAGGGGGAAAAAAATACTATCAGAATCACATATTTTTCTTTCTGAGACAAAGAAATTGTTTCTTTTTTGTTGCTCAGTGTAATTCAGACCATTTAACTCATGCCTCAAATGGTAGTCAATGATCAATCACATTTTGTTTTACAGCCAATGATAGTCTTGTTTCGCCTTGCTCTTTATCAGCTCCTGCTTTTGTGATAAAAGAAAGCTCCTCCTTTTTAATATTTTGAAAAGGATAGAGCATTATTTTTTTCCAACAAATATATTGAATATAGAAAATAATGAACAGATTCCTTGATTTTACTGAGTTTTTTTATTTAAAAAAATTAATGAATAACCTATAATGTTGATTATAATATACAATTTTATGTGTTTCATTATTTCTCTACTAGGGTGCATTTTTACAATATTGCGATCCTATTTGGCAATAAATAATATGATCAAGTTGCAGTGAATAAACATAACCTCACATTTCTGATTTGTTTTCAAACATTGACGTTTACATTAAATAGGCCGGTAACTATATTTAAATAATGATTTTAGAGTAAATAGCTTAATTTTATTCGTTAAACAGTCCTAACAAATGCCACTCCTGATTTCAAAATCCTGTAGATAAATTGGAAATCACTCGTGACATTACTTATGATAAACATAAAATTACGCTATCATCATTCAAAAGTGTTTTTTTTTAATTATTGAAGTTAATATTACAAAAATTCCTATTAACTAACTCAATGGCACGTAAACCCCGTAAGTTTATGGTAGCGCAGATATAAGCTCTACAAACATCCCTATCCTGTGCTAATGACTTTCAATGATCCCCTGTATAATCTGCTTCCCTCAAATCCTGGTTAATGTTATTCTCCCATCTCATTTTTGGTCTACCTACACGGCGCTTTCCCTCTGGTTTTCCTACAAGGAGTTTCCATGCCCCTCTCTTATTCCCCATTCGTGTCACATGTCCTAATCATCGTCTGTTCATCTCTCTTCAGTTCAAAACAATTCCAGAGCGCCTATCATCTGGATTTAGATTAAGTTTAGGTTTAAGGGCTAACCTGGTGCTTCGTTATCATTTATCACCTGTCATATCATCGGGGCAACGTTACTCCGCCTTTCAATCGCCTCAAACACAGACATAAGTTAAAATTCCGCGAGTTTCAGGTTGTCTTGGTGGCAATTGAAAACTTTTTTCTATGTAAATATTCCATAACTTAAACAGATCTGTAGTATATTCAAAGATATATAGTGGTATCACTGCAAGTCTAAGGAGGCCTTTCGAATAATAAGATGTTAAGATTCTCACATTTCAAGATAATTAGCACGGATTGTCAAGCCCTGCGTGAAGGTCGACTTTACTCTCAGACCTTGAATCTTGTACTCATTTTCGTTAGAGGCTGAGTTGACTCTAGGATTATTTTCAGAGCGAGAATTAGTACATTCTTATAATATATAGTTCAAAATATCAAGTCTCTAACATGTATTCATAGGGTTGTGAAATTTCAAATGTTGGTAAAACTTGGCTTAGCTCTTTCATTCATCGAATTAGTCAAGTTATATAATACCCTTGTTAATCCTATGAAATATTTTATGTTTATAATTTTGCAACATATACTTCCCAAATACTGAAACAAAATCGATATTCCAACATTATTATTATCATTATTCTGATTTTAAGATAATTTGTTGTGGAAACATCTTGCAATTTGCATTGACACGTTTGTGATCTATGATCAAATATAGCTTTAATATCACTGAGCAACAAAAGATAAACTATTTTTTTTTGTCTCAGAAAGAAAAATATGTGATTCTGATAGTATTTTTTTTCTGAATTCAAATATGATACCGGTTTTTCTCCATCGCGGAAGGTTTCCGAGAGACAGGTTTTTATAATTTCAAACACTTTAATATTTTCTACATACATAACTACACAATATTCGAACATTCGGACTCACCTAGAAAGTAAGAAATGACGATTTTCTGCTATATTTCACCTGTGGAGCAGCCCTCTTGATAGTCCAACAACAATCGGCCAGCATATTAGGATTCCATTTGCCTTGATATCTCTTTTCCGTAGCTGAAATCATTTGAGTTAGCTCATTTGGTTTTATTTTATAATGGACAAGTGGACGAAAAAACGTTTATTAAAAGAATAATTATTTAAATCCACTAATTTAAATTGAAGTAAAAAAAAACTGTGGGTGATGGAGAAATTCCGAATACATCTTTGAAAACACGATAAACAACTTCAATAAGTAGGCCTACATCTGTTGGTACTCATGAGACAAAAATCATGTTGACCAGTGTATTCTATTGAACGTCCACCGCTGTGGTCTCGAGAAAGCGTGCTGCCTTGTCAAGCAGCGGACCCGGTTCAATCTCCGGTCGGGACAAGTTTCCTGGGTGAAGTTTTTTCGGGGTTTTTCTTCACCTATAAGATAAATGACAGGACAATTTAAGGCCCAAACGGTCCCCGAACACCATGTGACCATCATTATCATCAATATCATATTCGCCTAATTAGCTTGTGTTTAGTTTAAGGCCTCTCCTGTGCATCATTACCAGCATCATAAACTCTCATATCATCAGGGCAGCGTAATCCCGCCTTCCAGGCGCCCCAATATCAGAGGTGGGTTGCAAGTACGCCATGCCAGGAGAGAAACCAGGAATGTCGAGATGACAACTTGGGGCATTTGAAAAAAAAAATCTATTGAAATTCTTAATTATTTAGTGTTTCTTGAATATATATTTAATGAATATGTCTCAAGTTAAACTTCATCCATTATAAGTCTATTGTTCTTTTATTTATATTCGTAAATGGATGGAATATTCTACCAGTTATATCAATGCGAAACTCGGACTCTTACTTTAAGGGAGGAAAGGAGATTACGACTATTTGAGAATAAAGTTCTTAGGAATATTTTTGGATGAGATGAACAAACAGGTGAATGGAGAAGGCTGAATAACAATGAATTACATAGTCTTTATAGGAAGCCACATATAATGAGAACAGTTAAGTCTCGTAGAATGTGATGGGCAGGACATGTGGTACGAATGGGGAATGAAAGACGTGCATGGAAGCTTCTTGTAGGTAAAACCAGAGGGAAAACACCCAGTTGGTAGACCAAGAATTAGGTGGGGGAATAACATTAACTATGATTTGAGGGAAGTAGATTATACAAGGGATGATTGGAATCATTGGCTCAGGATAGGGATGTATGGAGAGCTTATGTCCGCACGGCCATGAACCTACGGGTTCGATAGTGCCAGTGAGTTAGTTAAACAGATGGAATATCAGTGATCACGAAGTTGAATCTCATGGGTCTGTTGTGGAGAATGAAAAATTGAAACATGGGCGGTTTTTCTACTGCTTCTGGGAATTGCATGTTTCAATCATATCACAGCGAGCACAAGGCATAAAAAATCTCATATCATGACGCTAACTCTGAATAAATCTTGCTCAATTTGCTGTTTTTTGCTCCTCCCTCCAGCTCTGACATTTGGTTTTTCTTCAACCATTCTAAATTTAGAACACTTGTTTCCATTGTAGTATCATTAAAAGTCGTAATAATTAATGCAAAAATGTAGTCCCAAAACTTGAAACATAAATTTATTTCGACCACAGTGACGCATGATAATTATAAAAAATTCAAAACTAATTCACTTTTATTGGCGTAGCCTACTACCAAGAAATTGGGATTGGAAATAAACATCAATAAATATAAATACTACAAATGATTAAAAAATGATTACGTACAGAAAATTCATTACATAATAGAAAGGGGCGGTTAATAGCAAATGAGGGAAATTTGGAGAAAATAGCTGAATTCAAATACATGTGAACAATAATTACAAACAGGAATCAGGTGCAGGAAAAAATTTAACTTAGGCTCAATTCTGGAAAAGTATACTATTACTATTACAGGGACTTTTTGTCGTTCCAACTTATGACAAAAAATGTTAAATAGAAAATATATAAAACCGTTATTGACCTAGTTATACAGCGGAGGAAATTGGTATAAAGGCAGAAACTTTTAGTAGTAAAACAACCTGAAATATTTACGCAAATACCGTATGTGTGTCATAGATTACATATAATTATCTTGGACATAATTTCATACAGGTCTCCACATTTTGTATTTATTATATACGTAAATATTACATAAAAACTAAGAAAACGCTGTGCTAGGGGTGGAAGTCGGTATAAAGGCAGGTCAACTTCTGGCTCTTACAGAGACATAAATGTAAACAAAACACTGCAGTTACATGGAGATGACGTGTCTGTGAGCATCGTTCATCAGTTACAAGTCAGTACTACGTACAATACCGCGTGGAAAGCCTCTATCAAATGAAGAGAAATCAAGATGGAGATGGGCCTTTCCAATTGACAAATAGCTACAAAATTGGGGCTTCAAGATGTGTCATTGATAATTTTGTCAAACTGTGCTCACAATACGGAAAAAAACAAGAAATATGGACGGACATGAAAATTGTCTGAGCGCACTAAATATCTCATTTTACGTAAAGCAAAAGGTAAGGGTATGTTTTCTTCTCAAATCCAGGCTGATTTGAAGTTGCCAGTAACAGCCAGACGAGTAAGACAAATTCTGTCAGAAGACAGGAACCTAAACTTAAAAAAAGTCTTAGTAAACCACCTCTGAACAATGCACATAAGACAGTTAGAATGACTTTTGCTGAAGAACACATGTCCTGGATCTCAGAATGGGGTAAAGTAATATTCAGTGATGAGAAGAAGTTTAATCTGGACGAGCCTCATGGCTTTCAGTTTTACTGGCACGACCTCCGTACTAAAGAGCAAGTTAGGGCGAGTAGAAACATCGGTGGTGGAGGCGTTATGATTTGGGCAGCATTCTGCTTTAAGGGAAGATAAAAAAATAGCATGGATACGCATCAAGATGAATTCTGTGTCCTACACTGAGGAGCCTTTGGAGTCCGAATTGATACGAATGTATGAGGAATTTGGCGAAGATCTAATTTTTCCAAAATATAATGCTTCCATTCACGTGTCTGCTAAATCAAAGGAGTGGTTCAGGAAGAAAGAAATACCACTTTTGACGTGGCCAGCCAGAAGGTCTGATTTAAAGCAGATTGAGAACTTATGGGGGATCCTAGCAAGGCGTGTGTTTCGCAATGGATGGCAGTTTGGGTCAGCGACTGAGCTGAAAAATGCTATTCGGGAAGAGTGGGCTTCAATCTCAGTGGAAGAAATAAACACCCTCATGAAGTCAATGCCAAAGAGAATCTTCCAAGTAATTTACAACAATGGAGATTCAACTAAATTTTAGAACTTTGTTGTAAACTTTGTGCTCAGTCTTTTTGGTTTAATCTGTGAAATACACAAGTGCCTTTATACTAATTTCGACCCATATGTGAGAGTGGTTTCGGTTTTTAATATACTTTTTTGGACGGAAATGGATAATTAATTTTGACATTATTTGTATGTGTTTTATACTCAATCACTTCCTAAGTTAATGTAGAAAAATGCCAAAGAAAGAGTAAATAAACTTGTGTTCACACTTCTAACAAGTGCCTTTATACCAATTTCCTCCACTGTATTATATGGGTGCGAAACATGAACTCTTATTTTAAGGGAGGAGAAAATATTGCGAATACTTAAGAATAAAATTGTCAGGAAAAATTTTAGACCAAAGAGAGACGAACAGACATGAATGGAGACGACTACATAACTGTGAGCTATACTATCTTATGAGTACTTCGTTAGACGTAAATTGTGTAATTTTGCTAATATGTTTTTAGTGGAAGAGAAAGTCTTATGATCTTAAAAACGCTTGAATGTATAGTTATTGTTACTATCATTTAACGAATAAAATTAAGCTGTTTACTCACAAATCATTATTTAACTATAGTTATTTTAAAATATTTATATATTTAACCCATTGGAGACACGTTTAAAGTGCCTAGCATGTTCACTGGGAACCCATTTAAATCTCCGCGCCGCTACTCCGGCTGCGCTGGACTTTAAATACACATACTCTGTTCTATCACTTATGATTTCAGATATTTTGTTTACCCCTGAATTTCTTTTAGTATCTTGTACTTTTACGAATAGCAAAGGAATGTGGCCTACCTGCTACCCTCTTTTGTGCATTGTAAACCGTTATGTTTTGTTATTTTCAAGGCTGTGAAAGTTGACAAACAATTCAGAAACCATCTTTTGTAAAAGTTCTCGGACATTGCCTTGAAAGTAAACACAAATCATATGTTCAAACAAGACCGAAAAAAATAACAAACGCAATATAATACTGTACATAATAAAAATAAATATATGAAATAAAATAAGCATAGACCTATACATTATAAAATCAGGAAAAGTTCTTCGTATATTCTTTAATTATCATAGTTATATATCGACCTGTAAATTATAAAATACTATAGATAAAAACTGGACGAAACTCACCTAATATTTCTACCATCAGTAGCATGCACGGTACGTTGTCACTGTATATTATTTCATCGTCCGAATCTTCGTTCCATAATAATTCACTACAATCACTGTCACATAATATTTCATCCACTACTTCACTTAGTTTCTCAAAAGCAATACGTTCTCTCCTATTTACGCACATATTGCAAGAAAAAAAATTAATTTTAAAACTATGAATTTTAACAAATAAGCACTGAATTTATATTCACTTATATTTTACCGTAATAAATGCCTACAACTATAGTCTACTATTCTATAAATAATAACTAAAATAAACTATACAATACACTAGGCCTATACATATTACTTTACATAAACAAACAACACATTTTACTGATGGTGAACCGAAATGTAAACCACTAAAGAAACCTAACGTCTTACAGTGGGGGTTATAACACAACAACGAGTCTACCTCGTTGTGGGGCTGTTTGGACTTTCTACCTGCTCACGAGGGAGACTCGTTAAAAGTCTCCAATGGGTTAATGTAAACGGCGATGTTTGAAAACAAATGAGAAACGATAGGTACGCTTCTACTGCTTCATTTGTTTATCACTGCAACCAGATCATACTATTTATTGCCAAAGGAACGCAATATTGTAAGGAGGAGCTTTCTTTAATATAGTAATCATAACACTGATAAATATTTGGTGAAACACGATTCTGATTGGTTGTAAAACAGAAATCATTGAAACGTGATTGGTCATTGACTCCCATTTGGTGCATGAGTTAAATAGTCATCATTATTTCTTTCTTTTTTCCAAACAAGTGTAAGGCTCATAGCCTGTAATGGTTTCAGTCAAACATTCTCGGTCTATATTTTTCTAAAACGTCCCAACGATCTCTTCCCTGGAGGACGGTATTGAAGCATGACTTTTGGAATCAATAAAATTGATATCAAATTCCGTTGAGGTGAATAGTCATAAGATAAAAACTTAAAAATTGTACCTTTTGGCAGGTGCCGTCGTCCACTTTAAAAGGGAGTCTATAAACTAACATGTAAAAATTGTAATCAATTTTATATATGCAGGACAAGCAGAAATTTTAATACAACATTTAAGGAACATCTCAAAGATTTCATGTACGCGGGTGAAAATTAAACTAAGCAAATATATCATTGACGCCGGTCACCAAATGAACACAACAGAAAACACTCTCACGATAATTCACAGAGAAAACATTCCAGCAAAGATAAATATATTTGAACACCTTGAAATTATAAAAGAAATAAACAACACCTTACATCTTAATGAGAACCACACCCCAATCGTACAACCCATTGTACGAGATCGTCAAAAAACAAGTAAGTTGCTGCTACAGACACCTTGAGTCTACATCGTCGTAAACAACAATAACAACCAGTAGCAGATGCTCGCCCTACTGTTGATGGAAGTTAACTTCCGAAAGACCTCCAGATAACATTTTAAATATAATATTTAATACAGTTGAGGACGACGGCACCTGCTAAAAGGTATGTAGGCTGAACTGCACTTCTACTTACTCTTGATTTTTCATTTATTGTTGTAAACTATAGCTCTTCTGTATTACTAACATTTTTTTTAAATATTATAAACTTTTTCAAACAATGTTTATAACATTATTAGACCATTTTCAAGTATTATTTAAATACGCAAATCACAATATTATGACACTGTTAGACAATATTGTGATGCTAACTGCTATTTTCTCCACAGGGTATATTACTTAGTCTGTGATTTTTCTATCACTGGTTTGGGTTATCGCTGGTTACAACATCATTAGGGAGTGATAAGTAAGTGTGCACCCATTTTTAATAAAACGTTTGGTAATTTTAATATTATTAATATTTTTTAACATGGAATTGGGGATTTAATGTAGATATTGGTCATTTAAATTTCATAGCGACGTGCTGTATAAACTTTAGTACGATATCGATAATAATCGATATGTGGCAAGGATGATGATATGTGGTTCGACGGTGGATTATCGCTGGTTCTATGAACTCTGAGGTATGCGCACTGTTGTTCTGTAGGACTTTGAAAATATATCCGATTCCGATTGAAGGTCTTTCCACTTTTCAAAGGTTGCCCTTTTACCAGCCGGCTGCTGGCCCTTCACATCCACATGTGTCAATCACAGAGGTAGATGATCAACAGTCAGTGTAGGGGTGACATGTGGTTAGCATGTCGAGTCCCCCAGCCGTTATAGCTGGTTCCTCAACCTGGAGCCGCTACTTATTGTAGCTACCCAATTGCCTCACGATGCTGGGTGGGCACCGGTCCCATACTGACCGAAATACCATGAGAAAATTTCTTCCCCCATGGAGACTCGAACCAGCGCAAGTCCCGTAGCTCTGCGCCAAGGCTTCCTACCTTAACCGCTCGGCTATCAAGAAGGTTTAAGTTCAGTTTTTCCGGTACATATTTTAAGTTTTTATCTTATGACTTTTGGAAGTCTATTACGATTCATTCGTTACACACGAGTTTTCCACTGTAACTGTTATTTATTTATAAATTGTGAGATTGGTTGTAAGTACTTGCATAAATCATTATTAGGCCTATTATTTTGAAAAAATACATATATTGAAGAAAACTAACTCTCTGAATGCGCTTACATGAATGATTACATGGCCAGGACTTGAACCCGGTAATGTGTGATTAGCATATGGATGATAGATTAGATATGTCTAGTGACCTGTACCTACTCAGACACCCAGCCGGAATAATGAAATCACATCGGTCATTGGAAAGTATTGCAATTACTGAACAATAATATCAGCAATCCGTATTCCTGATGCCAGTGACCGTAACGTTTGGATCCCTCACACACATGCAAACGCACGTAATTTTAAATTAAATTCAGACACTGCTACATATGTAAATACTCTTCGCATATTCACATTTTCAATTCCTTTTTATATGTGCTTAATAATGTATCATTCATTTAAAAGAAATGCATTATTTTCTAACATAAATACAATTTGTTTAAGAATATATAACTACCACGTAAAAATACTCTGATTGGAAAAACACTTCTGAGATTGTTCAGAGGTTACTTACTTTCTTACTCACTGGCACTATCAAACCCATCATGGCAGCGCGGACATAAGCTCTCCATACATCCCTATCCTGAGCTACTGTTTTCCAATCATTTCCTGTAAAATCTACTTCCCACAAATCAAAGTTAATGTTATTCTCCCACCTCATTCTTGGTCTACCAACTGGGGGTTTTCCCTCTGGTTTTCCTACAAGAAGTTTCCATGTACCTCTTTCATTCACCATTCGTGCCACATGTCGTGCTCATCGCAGTCTACAAGACTTCACTGTCCTTATTACATCTGGCTTCCTCTAAAGACCATGTAGTTCACTGTTATGTAGTCGTCTCCATTCACCTGTCTGCTCATTTCTCTTTGGTCCAAAAATTTTCCTAAGAACTTTATTCTCAAATATTCGTAATATCCTTTCCTTAAAGTAAGAGTCCATGTTTCGCATCCATATAATATAACTGGTAGGATAATAGTTTTATATACTTTCAGTTCAACGTTTTTTGAAAGGAGTTGAGACGTCAAGAGTCTCTCTAATGCATAATAGCACGCATTTCCAGAATTGAGCCTATGGTTTAATTTCTTTGTGCATCTCATTCCTATTTGTGATTATTGTTCCTAGGTATTTGAATACAGCGGCTTGATTGTTCAGGGGTATTTTATGTAATAATTCCATTGTCTCTCATTTCTTATCCCCTTGTTTTCTTCACTTCACGGCCTGTTCCGTTCTTACAGCATCTTTCCATATTTTGAAGTCTTCCTACATCTCTTCGAACTGTTGGCTTATACATTTTAATTAATTTTGGAACTTTATTCGCGTCCACTGTTTCAACATGATTGTTCTATTTAATGCGATATTCTTCTATATATTTTTATTATTTATGGAATATATTATATTCATTTCTGAACGTATATCTTCATTTCGCACATATCCATTCTTCTTAAATTTAAGAATATTTCGACTGTTCATTTTATTTGTGGGAATACACACTTCACTTCCATATATTATAGTACGGTGTATCTATGGATTTACACTATATTGCTAATACAATTGAACATAGAGTCATGAATATGTTTCGACATATTGAAAATCATGAAAATCCACTTGTTCGCAATATAGGGCATATGCAACAGCGGCGTGCTGTACATCGAAAACATATTTACCAGAGACCCCGATGATGGTCCACTTCTATGATATGTGTGCTGGATTCCAGCTAGAGTAGTGTGGCTCATCCGCCGCCGGCTTTCGGACTCTCTGCTTGTCCGGCGACGTGGTTTATGATGACCCTGCTCTGGTGAAGGACCATCCTCATATCATCAATACCTGCTACGGTATACTCCGGCTGAACACATAAGCCGCGAGACACGCAAGGGCTAAGAAACTAAACCATTACTGAAGAGACACAATGGTGTTTGGCCGCCAAGGGATCTCAACTGGTTCCCAAAAAGCGGCACACTGGGCAATGCTGATCATTGCCACATATCAGTCAATCAGTCAGTATTGTTTTATATAACGTCATTTGTTATTATGATATCTTACCACGTTTTATTTCTTAAAGTTCTGTGAATAGCGCCACATATATTTTAAAATCTGGTGACTTATTACAGAACAATTTTATAACTAACATTATCCTATAGTCTTTTAAGAAGTAATACAACTGAAGACAAATATTTCTGCCTAAACTGAGATTACTTTTTTTTACTTTTGAGGGTCTCTCCACTTTTCAGCGGTTACCCTGTATTCCCATTCGCCATTCTTGCCGATCACGCCATTCCTCCTCCTCCAGACCTCGGTCGTTCATCAATCTATGGATCTCTCCTCTCCAAGTTGTTCTTGGCCTGCCCATTTCCTTCTACCAGAAGGTGACCATTCCAAAAGAGTTTTGGGCCACATATAATCCTCCATTCTCCTGACATGGCCATACCACTGAAGAGCTCGTCTTTCAATCCTTTCCACCACTGTCTCCTCCATATCCATCATCTGCCTCACTTCTTCATTTCTTCTTCTTTCCAACCTGGACACCCTGGCACGGCGTCTTATTCCATCCATCTCCACTGCCAAGATCTTAGTTTTTTGTCCCTCTACCAAAGTCCATCCCTCAGCACCATAAGTCATTATGCTTTCCACAACAGACTTCAAAATCCTCTTCTTCGTGTGTGTTTGACATGGTCCTACTCCACAGTACTCCATTCAACATTTTTATGGCCCTGAGAGCTATGCCGGCGGTAGCGTAGCTACTGATAGGGTTTCCCATGCCGGACAGGTCACAGGAGAGAGGTCAGACGAAGAAAACACTCCAGAAGAGGATATCCAATGGCTTCTTAGGCTGATGAAAATTTTGGAATCTCAACTGCGAAGAAGCCAGAAGAGTTACCTCAGGATAGGGAGCTGCTGCCTTGCAGGTTGGGAGTTGGTCCTCCAAAGGCTAGGGGAAGACATCCTCGATTACAAATTACCTGGTCCTCCAGGTTGGGGGTTAGGCAGAGGGCTAGCACCCCGATCCTATAAAACAAAGCTTGCTACGTCTCCCAAGAAATTAGCCGGACGGATTAATAGGCACGACTTTGGCTACGTAAACGGACTTTGGTATGCGGAACTTGGAATATACTAAACTGAGATTCAAACCCAATTATATGTAGGCCTATGCATTATTATTTTTTTAAAATAGCAATAAATTTCCACTACTTTTCAGTCGCTGCACTAAATTTATTCCATAAACCGCTCGGGTATTGCGCCAGGCAATAAAATTAATAAAACTACCTTACTAGCACTACTGAACCTAGAAGTTCGTGGCGGCGCGGACTTAAGCTCTCCATTCATCCCTATCTTCAGCTAAAGTTTTCCAAACTTCCCTTGGATAACTCACCTCTCTCAAATCAAGATTATTCTTATTGACCCATGCCATTCTTGGCATACATAATATGCGTTTTTCCCTCTGGTTTTCCTACGAGAAGTTTCCATTATATTTTCGATAACCTTTCGTGTCACATGCCCTGTATCCAAATCTACGAGACGTAACTGTTCTTATTGCATCGTAGCTAAATGTAATGTATTATTTTCCATTTATTTGTTTTCTTCTTCTCTCTTCCGTCCAAAATTTTTCCTAAGAGTTTATTCTCAAGCCTCTTAATATTTTCTCTTCCCTTAAAGTGAGAGACCATGTTTCGAATCCATATATTTGGAAGAATAACAGTTTTATATAGTTTCAGTTTTCTTTTAGGGAAATGGAATAACAAGAGTCCTTGATTAAATAATAGCATGCGTTTCAAAAAATGATCATGTTTTAATTATTTCTGCATTTCATTCCTGTTTTATCTATTCTTCCTAGCTATTTAAGTACATTCACTTCTTCAAAACATTCCTCGATTGTCAAATACTATTATATAATAAAATTCTACATGTTTACACATATTTAAATTATTTATATTTCCTCCAGCCCCAGTTTATTAGTGCAATATAATAATAATAATAATAATAATAATAATAATATAATAATAATAATAATAATAATAATAATAATAATAATAATAATAATAATAATAATAATAATAATCCATTCATAGTAATTTCTGCCCGAAGGCAGGTCCTTCACTGCAATCATAGCATTTTCATGCTATGCTTGCAGCTTTACTAGGGAATTGTAGGTGTGGTAGCTTCCCGTTGCTTTCCACACCGGTGAAGGGTATTGATGATGATAATGACAAGGATGATGATGATGGCCATATGATTTCGGGGACCGTTTGGGGCCTTAAAGTTTTCCTGACATTTGCCTTACAGGTGAGGAAAAACCCCGATAAAAACCTCACCCAGAAAAACTGCCCCGACCGGGGATCGAACCCGGGCCCGCTGCGTTACAAGGCAGCACGCTACCTCGAGACCACAGCGGTGGACATAATAATAATAATAATAACAATAATATAGTAATAATAATTTATTTATGGACATTTTAAGATCTGCCATATCACTTTATCATATTCACTATTTCATAAAATCATTATAAACAAATTAATAATTGTACGGGATATACTTCCTAAAGCCAGCTGCATGGTCTTCATAGGAAAAAAGTGATCCCACAACAGGCCCTTGGGGTAGTAGGAGGTTAAGGCTCCCACTTTTTCTAGATAATCGGCACTTTGTCAGCCGGGTTGTCAGCCCTGCGTGACGGCCGCCTTTACCCCAGAACAAGCGTCTGGTACTATTTCCGTTAGAGGTTGAGTCGACCCCAGGGCATAGTGCCGCCAGAGGCACTGACCCCAACGGGACTTGAACCCTCGACCCTCCGGGTTGTAGCTCAGTGCCTTAACCACTACGCTACGGCGTGCCCCCGGTCTTCATAGGAAACCACATATAATAAGAGAATTAAGTCTTGTAGTCCGTGGTGGGCAGGGCATGTCAAACGATTCGGGAATGAGAGATGGGCATGGAAGCTTCTTGTAGGAGAAACCAGAGGAAAAATGCCACATATAATAAGACAGTTAAGTCTTGTAGTCTGTGGTTGGCAGGGCATGTGACACGAATGGGGAATGAAAGATGGCATGGAAGCTTCTTGTTGGAGAATTTCCTAACTGGTAGACCAAGAATGAGGTGGAAGAATAATATCAACCATAATTTGAGGAAGGTGGATAATACGGATGATAGAGAAATATTAGCTTAGTCTAGGGATGTATGGAGAGTTTATATCTGCACGGCCATGAACCTACGGGTTTGATAGTGCCAGTTAGTTAGTTATACTTAGAGGCTGTAACTGTAGGCCTAAATATTTTTTTTCCGTTTATACTTTTCCGTTTATACGACACGCCGTAGCGTAGTGGTTAAGACACTGCGCTACAAGCCGGAAGGTCGAGGGTTCGAGCCCCGTGGGGGTCAAGATTTTTAAACTGACCCAAACCCTCTGGCGGCACTATGGTCCTGGGGTCGACTCAGCCTCTAACGGAAATGAGTACCAGACGCTTGTTCTGGGGTAAAGGCGGCCGTCACGCAGGGCTGACAACCCGGCTGGCATTAAGTGCCGATTGTCTAGAACAGTGCGAGCCTTAACCTCCTACTACCCCAAGGGCCTCCTGAGGCCTGTAGTGGGATCACTTTACTTTACTTTACTGGTTTCCCTTCTTGTTTTACCTGTTTGCTAACTTTCTTTAGTTCTCACATAGACACGAGGACAAGACACACACACCCAGAACCAAGATGGAGATTTAAAATCCCCTACCCCGCCAGGAATCGAACCCGGGTCGCCAGAGTGGAAGGCAGGGACTCTACCGACTAGGCCACGGCGACGGACATAGTGAGACAAAATACAAAAATAATGTTGTAGATTCCTCGTACTATATTTGGTTCCAATTATGATTCATAGCGGGAGTAATAGGCAGTTAATTGTTAACAATAACGTTGAGCGCCACTCAGTGGTCACAAACAGAATCAATAGGAAGTGCTTTTTATAACTAGCCGCAATATGTTCATCTTCCGACACACATTTACTAGTCGCTATAATCCCGGTATCATTACATTTGGCGTTGCAATCACGTTACTGTTTTAACGTACATTCTTTTAATACAATTGTGAATCGCAATTGTAAAACACAATCAAATACATTCTTTTTACAGCCAATTGTGTTATTGTTATTAGGGTATTCTAATCAGAGCTTCAAATAAAATTACCTGATCTGCCTGCGAATGCCATATTTGTCACAAATCGTTAACATTTCAAAATTTAATTCCTTTCTGAAAGCTCTACTGTATCACTTTCCAGGCACTATCATAAGTTATTTCATAACTCACTGGCACTACGGAACCCGTAATTACACGATTCCGCGGACATCAACTATCCACATATCCCTATTCTTATTTAATTTTCTAATTATCTCCTGTATAATCTACTTCCCTCAAATCATGGATAATATTATTCTCCCAAATCATTGTTGGCATAGCTACTGGGCCCTTTCCTTCTGGTTTTCCTACTAGGGTTTCCATAACTTTGTAAATATTTTGTATGTTCTGCCAAAGTAAATTTGTATATTTCTGTCTTCCAATATATTTAAGACAAAGACAACACCATAGAGATTAAATTAAATAACAGATTTTCTGAAGAAGGAATTATAAATCGTGGTGTGAGACTAGGCTGCCCGCTATCCCCAACACTCTTTGCAATTTATATCAATGAAGTAATATGTTGCTGGAACAAGAAATATAAATTTGGAATAAGAATATTCCGATTGAGGGTCTTTCCACTTTTCAGCGGTTGCCCTTTTTACCAGCCGGCTGCTGGCCCTTCACAATCCACATGTGTCAATCACAAAGGTAGATGATCAACAGCCAGTGTAGGGGTGACATGTGGTTAGCATGTCGAGTCCCCCAGCCGTTATAGCTGGTTCCTCAACCTGGAGCCGCTACTTATTGTAGCTACCCAATAGCCTCACGATGCTGGGTGGGCACCGGTCCCATACTGGGCCGAAATACCATGAGAAAATTTCTTCCCCCATGGAGACTCGAACCAGCGCAAGTCCCGTAGCTCTGCGCCAAGGCTTCCTGCCTTAACCGCTCGGCTACGGCGCGGGACTTGGAATAAGAATATCAGAAAATAGATAATTAAACACCCTATTGTTTGCAGATGACCAAATAATAATAGCAAATTCCGAAGATAATCAACAGAAATATCTGTATGAACTTAACAAAATTACAGAAGAATATGGATTATAGATGTCTACAGACAAAAGTACAAAAATTATGGCATTTCAAGGTGTAGATCCTGTCAGAAGTAAAATGTTACTGGACAATAACATTTTGAAGCAGGTGAATAATTTTACATATCTAGGATGCAATATCTCATATGAAGAAGAAAAGGATGTAAATGCAAAAATATCTAAATTTTAAAGAATTTTAGGGTTAATAAATTCTATCTTCAAGCCACAGTTAGTCCAAAAGCATTCAAGACTAAAAGTGTATAAAACACTGGCTCTTCCAACTCTTTTGTATGGTAGCGAAGTATGGACGTTGAAACAGAAGGATATACAGAGACTTAGATCTGCTGAAATGAGACACCTTCGGAGGACTGCAGGATACACACTACAAACTGCTAGATCACAAAAAAGATGAAGACATCTTAGAAGAATTACACATGGAACCTTTAGAAAACAAAATTTCTGATTATAAGTCAAGATGGATGCAACATGTTCATCAAATGGAAGATCACAGAATACCCAAACAAATGTTAAGATATCAACCTGCAGGAAGAAGAAGACCAGGACGTCCACTCAAAAGACTTTTGGATGGTGTTTCTCTTGAGGCCGAAACAGGTCAACAAATGGCCTAAATTCGTGAATGTACTATGATGATGATGATGATGATGAGTTTCCATAACCCTTTTTCATTTCTAATTAGTGCCACATGTCTACAAGACTTAACTGTTCTTATTATAACAGGCTTCCCATAAAATCATATAACTCACTGTTAAATAAAAAAAACTCCTGGCGGACAGGCCTAGAAGGCCTTTAGCCTACCAGTCGGCTGCTGGCATCACATTCACATGTGTCAATCACAGAGGTAGATATGCGGAACTATACATAAAACATTAAAGAATAAAACAAGGAGATATACTAGATTGAAGTTTTATGAAACATTGGCAGTTCCTGCATTACTTTATGGGAGCGAAACTTGGGTAATGACCAAAAGATTGCAAAGTAGAATACAAAGCGCAGAAATGAACTTCCTTATAAGAACAAAAGGCTGCACAAGATTGGATCGGATCAGGAATGGAGATATAAGAACAGAGTTAAATATATATCGATTACTTACTTACTTACTCACTGGCACTATCGAACCCGTAGGTTCATGGCCGCACGGACATAAGCTCTCCATACATCCCTATCCTGAGCTAATGTTTTCCAATCATTCCCTGTATAATCTACTTCCCTCAAATCATAGTTAATGTTGTTCTCCCACCTCATTCTTGGTCTACCAACTGGGCGGTTTTCCTTCTGGCTTTCCTACAAGAAGTTTCCATGCACGTCTTTCATTCCCCATACGTGCAACATGTCCTGCCCATCGCAGTCTACGGGACTTAACTGTTCTTATTATATCTGGCTTCCTATAAAGACCATGTAGTTCATTGTTATGTAGTCTTCTCCATTCACCTGTCTGTTCATCTCTCTTTGGTCCAAAATTTTCCTAAGAACTTTATTCTCAAATACTTGTAATCTCCTTTCCTCCCTTAAAGTAAGAGTCCATGTTTCGCACCCATATAATATAACTGGTAGAACAATGGTTTTATATATTTTCAGCTTAACGTTTTTAGAAAGGAGTTGGGACATCAAAAGTCTCTGCAATGCATAATAGCATGCATTTCCAGAATTAAGCCTATGTTTAATTTCTTTGTGCATCTCATTCCTATTTGTGATTATTGTTCCTAGGTATTTGAATTCAGCCAATTCCTCAAAATTTCCCTCATTTGTCATTAGCTGTCCATTTCCATTATATAATGTATTTCTACGTGTGACCATATATTTAGTTTTACTGATATTTACTTCTAGTCCTAATTTCTTAGTGTTACTCAATAGTGTGTGCGTGTTGGCCTTTAGTATCTCCTCGCTATCGGCCAGTAGTACTACATCATCAGCATAAACTAACAGCTTATTAATACCATTGAGTTGTAAGCCTTCCTCATTCTCTAAAGATTTAATGGCATGCTCTAGTACAAAATTAAATAGTAGAGGAGATAGTGCATCTCCTTGCTTTAAACCCATTCTGGATTTCAAAAGTGTCTGAAAACTGTTTGCCTACACGCACCCTACTCGTTGAGCCATTTAGACACATTCGAATAAGTCTAACTAACTTTTTAGGAATTCCAAACTCCAGCAGGATACTATATAACTTCTCCCTCTTAATTGAATCATATGCTTTTTTGAAGTCTACATATAGTTGATGTACAGTACCATTATTTCCCATTTCTTTTCTAAAATCTGTCTTATACTAAAAATCTGATCTGTTGTAGACCTGTTTCTTCTAAATGCACATTGATGATCTCCTAGAATGTCATCAATATAGGGAGTAAGTCTGCTTACTAATATATTTGTTAGAATTTTGTACGAAGTTGAAAGTAATGAGATGCCCCTATAGTTGTTGCAATCAGTTTATCTCCTTTCTTATAAATTGGTACGATAATTGATTCCTTCCATTCGTCTGGAAGAGCTTCTTTTTCCCAAATCATACTAAGCAACCAGCGTATCTTGTCCATCAATTTTTCTCCCCTGATTTATCAGTTCTGCTGGGATCTCATCTGAACCTGATGCTTTATACATCTTCAATTTTTCAATTGCCATTTCAACCTCTAATGCACTTGGCTCTGCGACTAGCATTTCTGCTGTCTGTAACTTATCCTCCTCAATGTCCTGTTCTGTATGTACATTTAATAGCTGATTAAAATAACTTTTCCATCTATTTAATATACTCTTGGAATCTGCAATCATATCCCCATTTTCATTCCGAATTATGTTTGTTCTAGCCTGAAACCCTTTTTTCTCTATACTAATTCCCTGATATAATTCTCTAATGTTCCTATTTTTTGCATTCATTTCAAGATCATTAATCTTCTCTCTCAAATATTCCCTCTTTTTACTCTTTAGTAAAAATATATATCGATTGGATGAGAAAATCAGAGAATATAGAGAGAAATGGTTTACACATGTGGAAATAACGAATGTATCACGATTACCAAAGAGCAGCATTCAACTACAAGCCAAGGGGTTCAAGGAATTAGTAAGGCCAGTGAAAAGATGGACAGAACAACTGTGAGGCGGAAACAGGCAATTTACCTAGCCCGTTAAGTGAAGAAAAAGAAGAAGAAGAATTGACAATATGAGAAACAACTGGTATGAACATGTTATAAGGATGCCTACATATACAATCACCCAGCTGTTATTAAAGTACAAACCAATAGGACATAGAAATGTAAGACGCCCATTTACTAGATGGGAAAATTCATTTAATCCCATTTGATGTGAAAACAAGGCCTAAATGCCTAATTTTATGAAGTAGGAAAAGATTATTATTATTATTATTATTATTATTATTATTATATACCATCTGACACGCGGGTTCCCATATTGAATGTTTATGAAAAATTCCAATATATGTAAACTTTGAGAGGTTTTCTATCTAATGTTTCTTAAGACCTATATGTTTTTCTATCTGGTGTCTTCGTAATACATAAGCCTATATAAATTATTTATATCAATTTTAAATGCATTGTACTTTGTTCCATAATTAGCTTCTTTTACTCTACATAATTACCGTGCATTTTGTGTTTCCTTAAGGTCGTTCTTTATTTGGGAACAACCCATTATTTTATAAATAATGGGTTCTACATATTACGGGCTTTGCCAATTATTACTTTATTGTAACGGACTGTCAACAGCACGTACGGCTTACTGCCCGTGCGACCCATATTTGTAAATAACATTGTAAATATCTTACTTTTTGTCTAATAAAGTCCTCTACTACTACTACTACGGGCTTTGAGCAGCAAATGCACGATTTTTCGAAAAAAAAAATATTCCGAAGTTTTCGCGAGCAATTACTTAGTAATAATGGGATTAAGCCTATTGAAGTCCACTGCTGTGATCTCGAGGTAGCGTGCTGCCTTGTCACGCAGTGGCCCCGGGTTCGATTCCTGATCGGGATAGGCTCCTGGGTGAGATTTTTCTTCGGGGTTTTTCCTCACCTCTAAGGCAAATGTCAGGAAGTCTTAGAGCCCAACGCTCTCCGAAAATCATCCGGCCATCATCAGCATTCACCAGTGTGGAAAGCAACGGGAAGCTACCACACCTATAATTCTCTAGTAAAGATGCAAGTGATAACATGAAAATGCTATGATTGCAATGAAAGACCTGCCCTCAGGCAGAATTATTATGGATGGATGGAAGCCTATTGAGGTCACACAGCACTGGACGTGAAATACAATAGTTATCTCTTTTGAAACCTTTATATTCCACCTTCAGTTTTAGGAAACATGAAAATAAACAGATTAAGTTAAATTAATATATCATTAATATTATGAAAAGAGAAACACACTGTAACAACTAAAATGTATTACTATTTTATAGAAAAATACCAAAAATAAAACTTTAATTTAATAAAATTCTCTGAACTCCATGATTTCACAGTTCTAGAAATCCCTTGTCCTACCCGTCGTATTTTGGCTTCAAAACCACGTGTGTCAATCATAGAGGTGGATAATCATCGGAAGTCGCCCCGGAATTAAACTGATCAATCATCCGTGGAGGTTTTCCATGTGATCCATGGACAAAAAAATACATATCTGATTCAAAATTTTAAAAAATACTCTCTCTCTCTGCAAGGCAACGGAAGATTTGATGCACATAAAATTATATAAATGACTACTACGCAGGGAGAAAAAGAAAGAGTCTGGGAGAGATGTTATACAATGACGACATATTTTGGAAGAGAAATATTTAGAATTTGCAACATATGAGCTGGTGAGTTTATTACAGCTGAAATGTGATGTTAAAATACAGGTTTTTCATAATCATATTAATTACTTAACCAGGCTATGAGTAGGACGGAAGAATGACGTTGATTTAGTATTCATCATATTGAAAACAATATAATACTGTATTATTGTTTAATATTGCCGTTCCTATTCCGACCTCTAAATTACCATATTTGCAATGTAAAATATGTATTAGTCATTGTTCAGGCAGTGTAGCCAACTTGTCACATTAACCCGCTAACAAACTAGTGAACGCTAAACTAAACTGGGTGTACTAACTCGCCAATTTTCTCACCATAACTTGCTCAAACTAACACTAAATTGCCCATCTAACACTAACTTACCAGTTTGCTCAACCTAACTTGCCCACTGATTTACGTGGACTCCAGAGATAGAATACCCTTATATGTTAGTAAAAATGTTGGAAATTTGCTCTAGCAGGAACGTGTGTTATCACATTGCCAATGTGATGCTAGCAGTCACTTGTTCTCCGATCGAATATTCACAGGCGACACGGTGGCCATATTTTCTATTTACTTTATCGATTTTACTCTTTATGATAGATACAAACTAGCATTTGATTGTGCGTAATAAAACGTTAATGATACATTAATACAAAATATATACAGGGTATCTCTAAGTCACTATCCATTTCCATCAAAACACTTTTATTTTCTGTTCATACACTGCTAGCTTAGTGCAACATGTTCAGCATGGAAGTACGGGTTTCCATTGCAAGTACACGGGTTCCTGGATAGTCATATGGAGAAGCCAGAGTTGAATTTACCCATAAATCAGCCCCAACAAAGGCACACATTTGCCTGCTTGTAAACAAATTTAAGTGTATCGACAGAATGTGTGATGAGGCACGTCATTGACGACCATGCTTATCAGCAGAAACGGGGCAGCAGGTTCAAATTGCCAGTGATAGCCCGAATGCAATCAACTCGATGCCCCAGTAAGGAGTTAAATGCCCTTGCAACGCAGTGTAGTAAATTACACTGAGCAACAAAAAAGTAACTTTTTTTGTCTTTGAAAGAAAAATATGTGATTCTGATAGTATGTTTTCTCCTAAATTCAAATATGATACCGGGTTTTCTCCATCGTGCAAGGTTTCCGAGAGACAGGCATTTATAATTTCAAACACTTTAATATTTTCTACATTCGTAACTACACAATATTCGAACATTCGGACTCACCTAGAAAGTAAGAATTGACGATTTTTTGCTATATTTCGCCTGTGGAGCATCCCTCTTGATGGTCCAACAATAATCGGCCAGCATATTAGGATTCAATTTGCCTTGATATCTCTTTTCCACAGTTTAAATATCCTGATGAAAGTGTACCCCGTGCTCATCGCTCACTGCACCAAGATTTTCCGGGAAGAAATCTAGGTTTATTAAAAAAAATAATTATTTAAATCAATTAATTGAAATTGGAATAAAAAACTGTGGGTGATGGAGAAATTTCGAATACATATTTGAAAACAGGATAAAAAAACTGCACTAAGTACAACTATTGGTACTCATGAGACAAAATCATGTTGACCAATGTTTCAATCTACGAAAACATCCTTATAACGTCTGCTTGATTTATGGAATCGTATCACAGAAGCAGCAGATTTTTATTACGGTTTAAATGTTAAGGTCTATATTCAGTTTTAAAGCTGAAATGTGTTTTCACCTAGTAGCAGTTATGTAGAAATACTGTAGAATGCGTATAAAACTTCATAATAAAATTGAGTTTTCAAATATTGCCTTCCGTCATTGAAATGGATAGTGACATTAGAGAAAAATGCATAATTATCAACAGTAATGTAACAATATGTTGTGTTTTTCTAAAAAAAATCACGAGCGACAAAGTCACGAGTGATTTTGTCTAATGCAAAACTCAACCTCACGTTGGATTTGGATCATTTTCAATATCCGCCGTTATGACCATATTTCCGAACACTTTAATAACCTCTCTTGGCTCCGTCTTACTGACAGACGTAAATTGCACTCTCTTTCACTACTTTTCAAGCTTCTGAATTCCTACATTCCTACTTACCTGGCGTTCAGATTTGAGAAGTTATCCTCTTACCACAATATTGACTCTAGGTCACAAGATAACAGTCGGCTAACAATTCGTCTTCATAGCACTTCCTCTTATTCTACTTCCTTCAAGTAGCCTCTGCCCGCTACTGGAATTTCCTTCCTCAAGATATCAGGGGTTGCCGCACACTTGGCACCTTTAAGTCACGCTTATACAGTTACCTGTTGTCTAATAATTAATTTTTCTCTATTTATTTAATTTTATACTACCGGTATGTCATTAATCTCTTCCTCGTTTTTTTATATATCTTGTACATATTATATATTTAATTGGTTAAATTTAGAGTAAATCAAAATAGATTATAAATATTGATTGCATTGTATTGTTTTTATAATATGTAATTGTTTATGTAGTTGTAAGACAATTTTTTTTTGTATTTTGTATTTTTTAAAAACCTGATTGAGTGGCAGACAAGGCCTTAAGGCCTTAACTCTGCCAGGTAAAATAAAGTTATTTATTTAGCGAATAATATAACATCAGAAGCTAAAAATAATTATAATGTTTAATATTTACCAAATGTGAGATTATGTATTCCGATCTTACTTCCGGGCGATTTCTAATCCGGCTATATAGATATAAATAGCATATCTTTACTATTAAATCTCTTTGGGCTTTGGAAAAAATCAATAACAGATGATTGAATGAGAAATGACTGTTAACAATAATGCAGATTTATTATACAGCATTTAATATTTTTTTAGAGCAACAGAACTAACTTTTTTTTGGTAATTTTGAAGTTGTTTTCTTTTGGCATTTCTTGCTGTACCATTCGATCGTAAATTGTTGAGTCGATATCCTTGTCAAATAAGTTAATTTACGGAGATATCTCTCATTATGAATTTTAAATGTGAGGTTTTATATTCCGATCTTACTTCTGGGCGGTTCCTAAGCCGGCTGTACAGTTATAAATAGCATATCTTTACTGTTAAATCTCTTTGGGTTTGGGAAAAATCAATAACAGTTGATTTTATGATAAATAAATATTAACAATAATGCAGATTCATTAAACAACATTTAATAATTTGTTTTAGAGTAATAGAACTAACCTTTTTTTTTGGTAATTTTTAAGCCTTTTGTTTTTGCATTTATTGCTGTACCATATCAATCGTACATTGTTGAATCGATATCCTTGTCAAAGAAGTAAATTTGCGGAGATATTTCTCATAACGAACAGGAAGAGGCAATTTTATCAACAGGAAGAGGCACAATTATCGGCCTATGAGTTAAATAGTCATAATTAATCTTAAAACAAAATTCTAGTCATAAAAAAGTAATATGATTCACATAATTTAGTTGCGTAAAAAGTATTAAAGATTTTGAGTAACATGCAATGCGAAGTGCACTACGCGTGTCAAAGAGTGTGTAAAGAGAAGGATATTTCTGTTCTTTTCTTTAGTAACTCTAAGGTAATGACCGTAATACAGTGGCAGAAAACCCCAAATTACGACATCCACAGAGTAGTAATGTAGATGTGATTGGGAACTGTAATTTGCCCGCAAATTGCAACCACGGCTTGAGCGCCTCTCTATAGCACACTTTACGTGCTAGGGGTGAACAAACATACGTGCAATCAAGCTACCAATTAATTTCATTTTATACATTTATCTGCAATTATAAAGGTGTAGTTTGAATTTTTAAAAGCTTTTACCGATCGCACACAAATATGAACTTAGAAGCTTTTCTTTATTTATTTCATGTACTGACATAGAAATCATACCTTCTAATAGGTAAACCAGAGAGGAAACCCCCAGTTGGTAGACCAAGAATAAGGTGGGAGAATAACATTACCCATGATTTGAGGGAAGTAGATTATACAGGGAATTGGAAAACATTAGCTCAGGTTAGGGATGTGTGGAGAGCTTATGTCCGCGCAACCATGAACCTACGGGTTCGATAGTGTCAGTGAGTTAGTTAGTTATATATGAGAATATGTATAACTGATTGCTGAAATTTAGTCTTTTAGGATAAAATATATGTACAGTAATTAAAAAAATATATAAGCCTATATATTTGGAGAGTTTATATCCGCGCGGCTATGGACCTACGGATTCGATAGTGCCAATGAGTTAGTTACAACTACTACTATTACAAACAATCTTAAAGATTATATTTGAAAAGAAAAATATACGCCTAGACTGGGGTTTGAACCCAGGACCTTTGACTTTCTATGTCATGCTCTTCCATGAATAATATTAAAATCTTAAAGATGTTTCAAAATTATTTTTAAAAGTACATATATTATTTATTTACATACAGATTTTCAATGTTTACACAATTTTCTTTGCCTAACGTTTCATTTCATTTCTCCACTCGTCTCTATCCATTCACTCCATGTCCTCCATTCTCTTGTTCTCATTCCAGTTCTTATTTCTTACGTCCACGAGTTTCGAGGTTTTTCCTCCTTCTTCTTCCAGGTAGACACCATTTATCTGGGTAACTTTTTCTTGTATTCGTCGTACATGCCCATACCATTTAAATGCTTGCATTTATATAATATAATATATGTAATATATATATATATATATATATATATATATTTGTAATGCGACATGAAGTTAAATAATTTCGACTAGTATGCTTTTTCATAATTCCAACAGACACACAACATTACATTAAAAACCGACATACTTAGAGATGGAACAATCCTTCGTAAACACGATATTAGCGTGTGGTTGATGCGACCATTGTACGTGACGTTAGAGGGGAATAGTTTTCTGTACCGTCTGGTTACAGCAACATTGCTAAACTATGTTTTTTAGTATCCAATATCCAGAATAACCATTTTACGTTAGTAAAGTAATTACTACAAATGTTCCGAACAGTTAGTGCGTAATTTATATTCCACCGAAGTATACTTTCAAGTCTGAATCTGTTTTCTTAACATCTGACCGCTGTTCGGAATTTACTTAATTGTCAATATAACATGTATTTTTTAAAGACTATGCGAAAAACGTCTGCTTGGTTTACAGAATCGTATCACAAAAGCAGCAGCCTTTTTTATGGTTTAAATGTTAAGGTCTACATTTCGTTTCACAGTTGAAATGTAGAGTATATGTTTTCATTTAGTTAGCGGTCATGTAGAAAGGCAGTAGAATATGTATACAACTTAACATTTATTTTTCTATCACTGCTTTCCTTCATTGAAATGTGAATTTAGAGATATCTATATATATATATATATATATATATATATATATATATATATATATATGTTATAATTAATGTTTAACATTGAGCAATGCAAGCTTAATATGGTATGATAAGAAAAATAAATGCCTGGACGGGATTCGAACCCGGATCTCTGAGTCTGTACCTCAGCGTGATATCCATTACACTACCAGGCGAATCCAATTCAAACACTTTTTGTTCTTATATATTTTTATATTCTCCATTATTACTAGATGTCGCGACATCTAGTAATAATGGAGAATATAAAACATATATAAGAACAAAAAAGTGTTTGAATTGGATTCGCCTGGTAGTGTAATGGATATCACGCTGAGGTAACAGACTCAGAATCCGGGTTCGAATCCCGTCCAGGCATTTATTTTTCTTATCATACCATATATATATATATATATATATATATATATATATATATATATATATAAAACGCACACAGAAATAATTTGTTGTTTTTCAATCGTGGAATGGAAATTATATATGAACATCCAAACAGCCCAGTGCGCACTGATAATATGGAATGAAAATATATTCCTCCCCCCCTTTTTTTTCAAAAGAAAGGAAATACATAGGCATATGCATTTTACTTTGCGCGACGGGCCTGCTTGGCCGTACGTGCATTATATTCCCATGAATAAAAAGTAAGTAATAATCGTAATATAAACAAATATCTACATGGCTACACAATCTACATAAAAAATGTATCAGAATAATGGATATATATATATATATATATATATATATATATATATATATGTCTATATATAATCTAAACACACATGTATACATACACATCTCCACAAGCATACACACGCCCGTGCTCGTACCCCCCCCCCTCCGCCGTATAGACACATCAAAATGCACTACCAAGCATAAATAAATGCATGTATTTATTTTTATCGAAATAATGGGTCAATAAATTCAATTTTTTACAAGTGAAAAGTGTTGGACGGATACTTTGATATATACTTTTTATGAAACAGTTGTATATCCCTGAACACTAGATGAAAGACCTCTTTCCATTTTTTTTTTTTTTTTTTTTCGTTGTAAGGAGCTATAAGTCATTTGGACTGTGTCATTTATAACCTTGTAGGTACTCAGGAGCTAGAGAAGTGGAGTTAGACCGGACTTCCTGCGTTGTGCATGTTGCCTGGAGCTCGCGGGGCATCTCACGTAACCTCCGCTCACTTATTAAGCAAACGTACCGTCTTATTCATACAATCAAATAGCATTGTTCTTTATATCGCTCAGATAACATACATCTATCCTTATTTATTCATTCCTAGATAATTATGTAAATCTATAAAAAATATGTGGACTATAATAAGCTATTTAGTTCTAAGGGGGGAAAAAATCGTATCCTCATAAAAGGCGAAACATATAGGCTAGTGGCCATTATAATTATTCCATGGGCAGGTAATATTTCATATGTTTAAATTATAGGCCTACATGAAGAGATTTATATATATATATATATATATATATATATATATATATATATATATATAGGCCAAAATTCCTTAAATTAACTTATCAGCAGTAATCTAACATGAGGGTGTGTTTTTCTGAAAAAAATCACGAGGGACAAAGTTGCCAGTGATTTTGTCTTACGAAAAACTCAAACTCGCGTTGTATTTGGACTGACTATTCAGCGAATATTACAACATCAGAAGTTTAAAAATAATTACAACGTTTAATATTTACCAAATGTGAGATTATATATTCCGATCTTATTTCCGGACGGTTTCTAAGCCGTCTGTATAGTTATAAATAGCATATCTTTACTGTTAAATTATTTTTGGTATCCTTTTATATCTATAATTATTATTTTAATATTATTATTGGTCTGTACTTTCAGAAGAATAAGATTGGGCTGTGGGGAAAACAATAACAGATGATTGTATGAGAAATAACTATAAACAATATAATGCAGATTCATTATACAACATTTAATTTTTTTAGAGTAACAGAACTAACTTTTTGTTGTTAATTTTTGAAGTTATTTTTATTGGGCTTTAGTTGCTGTACCATATCGATCATACATTGCTGAATCGATATCCTTGACAAAGAAGTTAATTTGCGGAGATATCTCTCATTACGAATTTTAAATGTGAGGTTATGGTATTCCCATCTTACTTCCGGGCGGTTTCTAAGCCGGCTGTATAGTTATAAATAGCATATTTTTACTGTTAAATCCCACATGGAGTGACTGAGTCTCGATCTCGGGGCCCCAGCAATCAGAGGATAGCGTCTAACCGCTTGCGCCACGAGAGCCGCCTCTAGGAGATAGTATCTGTATTAAGTAAGTGAAATTAAATTAAGTAAGTGGAAACTTTCTGCAAAGTGTTGCGACTTAGGGAAAGTTCATTAGCATCATTATACTCACAAACAGAAAGAACAATCAAAAGTATGAAAGTTAGCCTTTTGGTTTCATCCCCCTATCACAGGGCAATTTGCAACTAAAACTTTGCTATAGGCTACGAAACCATGATTACCTCTCAAAAAGTGGTCTTCCTCTTTATTGGTCGTAAATGTCTCTTTTCCTCTTCAAAACTTTAATGTTTAAGGGGATGGAACCGTATCAGAATGGGACACATGGAAAGAGGGTTGTCTTTGAAATGAAGGGAGGGTTAGAATGGCCATGCCGGAGGGTGAGAAAGGAGTTGAAAAGGGACAGGGGAAGAGAGTGACGGGACAAATCATCGCCAGAAGCAATTAATTAAACAGCGACGGCAAGGAAATTGGGATGGTGTTGTTAGTGAGAAAGGAATTAGAGAGACCAAGAGAGGAAGAGAGAGGAAGAATGTTTTAGTACAGTACGTATAAAAATTTGAATAATATAATGTGTACTTCATAATGAAATGTGCCTTTTAAGTTAAGATGGGTAAAGTTTGTTTATTTTCATATTATCTTTTACATATTACACGCAAATACTCGATGTGTGCTGCTACGCCTAAATGTTGTTTTATTTTTACTTGTATAAAAGGAAATCACGGATTAGCAAAATTGTATGGTATACATTGCGATGAACCAAACATGGCGTTGTGGTTGCTAGCTTTAATTTTATTTATTTCGAATTTAAAGTAAAACCCCGACTTCTAAATATAGGATTTCTCTGATTTTTGGATAATATCTACCTTGGTTTAATTTAATACATTACATTGCATTTCATTGTAAAACATGGAAAATTGTAACCGCTAGAGCGATTTTTTAATTTTCTTTTCTGGTAAAATCCTACTTTGGTTTTAAAGAACAACAGCGATAAAACACTCCCCGTACCTGAAAACCTGTATGTACAAATTTTCATAAAGTTCTATTGCATTGTTTAGAATTTTATACATAACAAATATAAAACATATTCGTTTCTATATGATACATTTTGTGTTAGTAATAAATAACACTGAGACCCACTGCAAAATGTAAACCAGTTCAAATATCTGGGGATCACACTGCAGAGCCGAGGTGATACCTTCGATAAGCACATCAAAGAACGCGCCTTAGCGGCCAGAATAGCAACGTACAGCATTAAAAGCCTGAGTAAACTATCCCTGGAGACAGCAATGACCATGTTCCGCTTAAAAATAGCACCAATCATGACCTATGAAATAGAAGTGATTTGGAAGAACCTAAATAAGGCAAACCTAGAGGAAATAGAGAAAGTCAAAGCAAACTTTTTAAAGATAGCGCTAAGCGTATCAAAATACACGCCTTCACGCCTAACATACATACTGACAAAGGAACCATTCTTCATAGAAGAGCTCCACCTGGACCTTCTCGTGCCGGCAACAGATGCCTACAAAGAACTGCTGTGGGAACTCAACGAGAAGAGAGAACAGATATGACCTGAGTTCTACGCAACGGATGCGATGATCTACAGGGAATGGACAGCAGCCAGATACGATCTCAGACACACCGTGACGAGAGTCGCGGTCTATGGCTTTCCACCACAGGATATGCACAACAGTGAAGCACCATAACCCAGAAGAAAAGTGCAAGTGCAAACTATGTGGGTCGCACTGCGACCGATATCACCTATTACAGTGTAAAAAACATTGGAACATCGATAACAGACTTTTGTAAGACATGAAAACAGTTCTTTCTACATGGCCATTGGCTGCAATGACACCTGTTATTATAAATAACACTCAGCAACAAAAAATAAACTTTTTTTTGTCTCAGAATGAATAATATGTGATTCTGATAGTATTTTTTCTCCTGAATTCAAATATGACATCGGTTTTTCTCTATCACGCAAAAGTTTCCGAGAGACAGGTTTTTATAATTTCAAACACTTTCATATTTTCTACATTCGTAACTATACAATATTCGAACATTCGGACTCACCTAGAAAGTAAGAAATGACGATTTTCTGCTATATTTCGCCTGAGGAGCATCCCTCTTGATGGTCCAACAATAATCGGCCAGCATATTAGGATTCCATTTGCCTTGATGTCTCTTTTCCATAACTGAAATCTCCTGAGTTAGCTCATTTGGTTTTATTTTACAATGGACAAATGGACGAAAAAAGTTTATTAAAAAAAACAATTATTTAAATGTATCAATTGAGTTTGAAATAAAAAAAACTGTGGGTGATGGAGAAATTCCGAATACATATTTGAAAACACGATAAAAACTGTATTAAGTACAAATATTGGTACTCATGAGACAAAAATCATGTTGACCAGTGTAATACATACATATAAAATAATAAGTTTTCTCCCACAAATAGACACAGTATTGTTAATGATCAAAATAAATTATTAATTCAAGGTGGCAAGAACAAGGTTGTAACCTTCCCCTTTCACCAAATTTAGTTTTACGTCGAAAAATAACAATTGCTCCATGTAAAAGTCGATTTTGTAAGAATAAAACAAAAAATTAAACTTCGTTCTGAGCGGCCATTAAATTTATGAATCAAAATGAAATTTATATTTAATAACTAGCGGACCCAGCAGACGTTGTCCAGCCCGAACGTTCAATTCTCGTGTCATGCCCCGACGATAAAAATATAAGTTATATTTTACCATAAAATTTCACAAATTAATAAGTTCGCAAGAAATCTCCTCACTGTCATCTGTTGTGGCTCAAGAAGCGTGCATGATGACGTCGCATTGTTTTGCACGGAATATGTCCGGTAATGTAGTTGGCTATACATCTGACATAAAAATATCCTGTAGAGCCATCTACCGAGTTCAATTGTGAATCTAAACTATCCAGGGACCCACTCAAACACACACACACACACACACACACACACACACACACACACACACACACACACACACACAAATTCATCAAAATCGGGTCAGTTGTTTACACAGTTTTTAATTTCGGATTTCAAGTAAACCTCCACTTCTAATTGTCGGATTTCGCTCAATTTAGGAAAACACCTACCTCGGTTCATTTCAATGAGATAACTGAGTTTCGTTTACAATGAGCAACCTCTATCGGCCAGAAAAGTTGGAAT
This sequence comes from Diploptera punctata, assembly GCA_030220185.1. Lineage (NCBI taxonomy): Eukaryota > Metazoa > Arthropoda > Insecta > Blattodea > Blaberidae > Diploptera > Diploptera punctata. Next base: position 18,922 of record JASPKZ010003328.1, on the reverse strand, counting down.
ATCTAAATTAAGATGGGAGGATAGTATAATAATTCAAGACATTAAGATTTTAAAAATAAAAAAAACTGGAAGAATGAAGCTCAGAACAGGGAAGTCTGGCATAAACTTCTGAAGGCGGGCCAAGGCCCACATGGGGCTGTCGAGCCATTGATGATGATGGTACTGAGTTTCGATGTGAAACATCGAACAATGTGACTGCAGGAGCTATTTTTCAATTTTCACTTCAGTTGAACTCCTACACCTAATAGTTTCAAAGGTCCAATTGTGAATCTGAAACATCGAGGGACCCAATCAGACACACGCAAGAAATTCCATCTAAATTGGTCCAGCCGTTTAAGAGGAGTTTCAGTGACAAACACACATAAGTAAAAGTAAAGTGATCCCACAACAGGCCCGGAGGCCCTTGGGGTAGTAGGAGGTTAAGGCTCCCACTTTTTCCTAGATAATCGGCACTTTATGTCAGCCGGGTTGTCAGCCCTGCGTGATGGCCGCCTTTACCCCCAGAACAAGTGTCTGGTACTCATTTCCGTTAGAGGCTGAGTCGACCCCAGGGCCATAGTGCCGCCAGAGAGGTTTGGGTCAGTTTAAAATTCCTGACCCCAACGGGACTTGAACCCTCGACCCTCTGGCTGGTAGCTCAGTGCCTTAACCACTACGCTACGGCGTACCCCCACGACAAACACACATACACAAGAAATTATATATACATAAAGATATATCCAAGTATACACTCGATAAGTAGTTACGTTTACAGTAATTAAATTTACGATGAAAAGTTCTGCATTTATTTAACGCATTAAAATGCTATATATAATAACAAATTCAGCATATCGGCATTTGTTATACATGTTTCGATACAATTTAAATTTAAATTAGTTTATCAAATTAACATATTTAGAATATTACACATTAAATTTTGTGAAATATGATGGCAATTTATAAGCTAGGCTTATCTACCGGATAATAATTAATTCATGGTTAAATTATCTAAACACAAAGCTGCGAGTCTATATATAAAATTTAATACTGCAACATTTGAGTATTTAATGTTGTTACTTTATTTTACCGATGACAAAAATTGACAAGGGAAGATAATTGAATGTTCAAAATATAGTTGAAGAAATTCAGATTTAATGAAGCAATTGATTACAACATGTCCAAACAATGGACCCATCTTGCTTTTCTAAATTAGCATTGTAGTTTCAACCTGAAGGACTTCGAGACAAAGGAACGTCATAATTAAGATGGACTGACCAGCTTGATGAAATATCAGAGGAATAGGCTCAAACGGCCTAAACTTATATAAGTTCATGATGGTGATGATGTTGATTATGATTTCACCAATGAGAAATTAATTATTGTCACTTGCTTGTTTATATTTAAAGACGTTAAGTTTCATAGAACTTATTTACATATGTTTCTAGTATATTCTGATCTTCATTCTTAATTTACAGGAAAGAAAATTTATGTTTATATAGCTAATTTTTAGGAAAGTAACCATTCAGAAATCTCCCACACGTACGGCTGGTAACATTGCAAATACGAGTAAAATTTCTTTAGTTTCGTTAACTTTGGGCAGACAGTTCAAGTGTTGGTAAGAGACCGTGACGAACTCTTGGGCCCATCGGATGACAATGATGACAAATTATAGATTTGTTAAATGCATTACATATATATCAAATATATTATGTGATTTCAAAAAATACATTATCTTATTGACAAGTCTTTTTACAAAATTAAAGAAAAGTTTTTATTTTTGTTATACAGGCTGTATTCAACTCTAACCGACAAACTTTCACAAATTGTTCACGGATATTTTCTGAGAATATGGTGTCAAACACAATTATTTTTTCTATATTGTAATTAATCAATGCAGCGAATTATTCAATCCTTACACTATTCATAGGCTGATTGTGTTCTCTTTTATTTGAAGGGTACAGGGAAAAAATCAGGTAACTCACCTTTTCTTGAAACCGAGAAAAATAACTATTAATTATACAACATACCCGTATACTAAACTTTTAAGGCAAAATAAATCCATGACTAAACCGTTTCTTTTTACTGTTTCGAACTTTTAAAGATAGTCCTTTCCACGGTGAATATAATAATAAATCAAACTCTATTTCGACAAAAATAAAGTGACTAACCTAGTTTTTCCCGGATCCTTCATTTATTGCCCTAAATATTCTTTTTTTTTTAATGTTCTCCTTTTTATTCATAAAATTTTCTTCTTCTTATTCTCTTCTTCTTCTTCTTCTTCTTCTCCACTTCCTGGTTTAGGAGGCATTGATTGCCTGCTCCGTCTTAACTAATATATCTAAGATTATCTCTTCCAAGGACATCCGATTTATCTTCTTCCTCTCGGAAAATAATGTAAGATTTTCTTTGGTATATCTATATCTTGTCCATTCGTTTCTACATATGTCTTTCCACTATTTATTGTTATTAGAATATTGCCATTATGGGAGTAGAAGGTAGAGTCTACAGTTACTTCACGAATGTCAGCGTTTATTATATGGTCCATTTCTAGTACACCCTTTTAGTCGTCTTAGAATGTTCATCTCGGCTGCTTGGATTTGATTTCGCTTTCCATTTTTAAATAATATATATATATATATATATATATATATATATATATATATATATGTTTCGTATCAGTATAGGACACAACACGCAGACTGTAAGAAGTCACGCCACTTATATGGAGACTTGCATGACCTACATTGGTTCAACCCGGCAGGGACAATGGATTTATTTTCAGGGCGTAAAATATCCTGATTATAGCTTCTATCGGAAGGAATACAGCTGTGAGCCCCGTGTTGTAGATTTACTGCATATAAAATAATCTCAAACATGAAATGAGATGTATTTGAGCAAAAGTGCCCTTTCACGTCCATTTCATAACTGTGACGCTAACGACTGAGATGTTAAAAAGCGTAATTAAAAAAAATATATAGCATATCTGACACTGGAACAGGTATAAACGTTAAATATATCGGTAACATTATACAATTCCTATGAGAAAAAAGGAAATAGAAAGAAATATCAACATTTATAAAGCGTTCCTAAAAATTCACGCATTAAATGAAACATATTCGGGGATTCTTTGCAATATAGACGCGAAAAATGTTCCAAAAGTTCCAGTCATACACGTGCTCATGCGCCAACAAACGCAAAGCAGTATCACGGGATGCAGCCAACATATACACGATATTTAACGAAACTAAAAGCAAACCTAACGCAATTTAAGTACTCTAACCTGTGAAAACCCAACCTAAAAGCTAACCTAACGCAATTTAATCACTCTAACCTGCAAAAGAATGCAACGCCCAGAAAAAATAGTAAGTTCTGAAATTCTGAAGTATATGTGTACAATTAATCAGTACATACTCTCTGTTGGCTGCACTGGAACAGACTTTGTTGTTGTATAGAATATTCGTTAAAATCAACATGGCTGCCTCGTCTTCATGCTAAGTATGTAGTTAATTATCATACTTACTTACTTACTCACTGGCACTATCGAACCCGTAGGTTCATGACCGCGCGGACATAAGCTCTCCATACATCCCTATCCTGAGCTAATGCTTTCCAATCATTCCCTGTATAATCTACTTCCCTCAAATCATAGTTAATGTTATTCTCCCACCTCATTCTTGGTCTACCAACTGGGCGTTTTCCCCCTGGCTTCCTACAAGAAGCTTAATTGCAAGTCTTTCATTCCCCATACGTGCAACATGTCCTGCCCATCGCAGTCTACGAGACTTAACTGTTCTTAATATATCTGGCTTCCTATAAAGACCATGTAGTTCTTTGTTATGTAGTCTTCTCCATTCACCTCTTTGTTCATCTCTCTTTGGTCCAAAATTTTCCTAAGTACTTTATTCTCAAATACTTGTAATCTCCTTTCCTCCCTTAAAGTAAGAGTCCATGTTTTCGCACCCATACAACATAACTGGTAGAATAATAGTTTTATATATTTTCAGTTTAACATTTTTTGAAAGGAGATGGGACATCAAGAGTCTCTGCAATGCAAAATAGCACGCATTTCCAGAATTGAGCCTATGTCTAATTTCCTTGTGCATCTCATTCCTGTTTGTGATTATTGTTCCTAGGTATTTGAATTCAGCCACTTCCTCAAAATTTCCCTCATTTGTCATTAGCTGTCCATTTCCATTATCATAGAAAATATAATGATATAATCGTTTGAAAAAAATTAAAAATCATTGTAAATGGTCGAAATAATTTGAAAAATGAAACCCTAAGAATAAAAACTGACAGGAGTTTATGAAGGAATTAAAAAAGTCGCGTCACAGGTTGTAAATATTGCCAAATTTTCATCCAACACTTCTTCGTAATATTAACAAGAAAGTAGGAATTGGGAATTGTCACTAAACTTTTGAAGAGTACTATATGCGAGAGGAGAGGGACTGGAACTGGGAGATCAGAAAGAGGGAGAGGATGAAGCATAGGGTTGCACATCCTGTAATCGGCTTAGGTATCATCCGAGCCCCATGATTAGGCAGAAGTTGAGTCGAGTTGATTCAACTTTTCATCAATCCAAAATGAAAGTCCTTTCTCATTCACTTTATCAACGTACTTTCTTCTTCTTTATCCTAACCTTAATTTATATTAGAACTGATGGCTAAAGTGGTTAAAGCTGTGATTCTAAATTGACGCTTCGAGATAACATGGAAACTAAGAGAGAAATTCACATTTTCATGAAGACATTTTCTTAAGTTGAAGCAATTTTCAGATATAATGGCAACCACAATCATTACATTAGATTAAAATCCCTGAGAAGCAGAACAGATATCTGAATATAGTTAGTGGGGAACTTTACAATCATCAGGAATGAAAGAGAACAGAATTAGCGTTAGATAGCTATCCATCCATAGTAATTCTGACAGATCTTTCACTGCAATCATAGCATTTTCATGTAAAGCAGAATTTTAATATCATAATGAATATAAAAGTTAAAATTAATAATAAAATTCTTTTAATATTTAAATATAACTTAAATAAATAAAAACATCTAAATAATTCATTGTTAGTTATTGTTGAATAAAAATGTCTCAGTAACAATTAAAATGAATTGTACTACATAACAGTTTTTGTAAATAATGCTTTTAAAAATTGTTTTAAGTCATTGTTGTCAAATTATAAAATCCTTCTGTTATAACTGTAATAAGAACACCTGCTTAACTTCATATTCTTAAATGAAAGTAAAATAAAACTCTTATAGGATGTTAAAACAATTAACTTTCATATTTAACAAAGCAATTTAAAACCTATATTTAAAGAACTATTAACGGACAGAATTTAAAATTACCATCATGTGATGTAATAATGGTCTTCATCATCATGAACAAATTCGTTTTAGGCCATGTGGCCTGTACGGTAAACCTAGCGAAGATGGTCTTGATCTTTCCACCGATGTTTTGGTCTTCCTTGGTCCTATGTCCAGTTGGGGTATATTGGAATGCCAATTTTGGAAGTCTATTTCTTGCCATTCTTCTCAGATGATTTTTCCATTCTTGTTGGTATCTTTGGATATCTTCATTTAAACATTGTTACTCCACATTTTCCTCTGATTTGTAGTGGTTCCTTTGGTTGATCCAGTCTATTAACTCCTAAACAATGATCGTAAGAAGCGCATTTGGCTTACTTGAAGTTTATGAGAGTTTCTTTTATTTAAAATCCAAATTTCACTTCCGTATTTTAGAGCAGCTTTTGATGTGACGTTTATGTAATCTTAGTTTTGTCTCTGTCCTCATCTGTTTACCAAAATGTCTTCGTATTACCCCATTCATTTTATTATATTTTTGTAATTTTGAATCAATTGTCACTCTTATACTCTGCAAATACACTTCCTAAGTAAGATAAATCTGACACTTGTTCTATAATTTTTCCATCAATCTCAATTTTTATCCCGTTGTATGTTTTTTCCACACATTGCCATTGTTTTGGATTTTGATTGTGGAAAATTTTCATATTATATTTGCTGGCAATTTTTGATATAATTTGATATGCTTGCTATTTGTAAGCTATCTTCGGAATCTGAATAATATTATTTGATCATCAGCATATAATATTGTTTGAATTATTTTTATTCCTAGTTATTGAAATTCCACTGTTTACTGTTTGTTTCCAGTCTTGCACTATTCTGTTAATATATATATTAAATAAGAGTGGAGATAGTCCACATCCTGTCGAACACCTTTGCCTGTGTGTTATGTGTTCTGTTATTTCTTCCAATCTGGTAATTTAATTTTGATTTTAGAATTTTGATATAAGCTTTGTATGGCTGTATTACATGTGAGTGTATATGTTCTTCATGCAGTATCTGCCAAAGTTTATCTCGGTTTACATTACCATATGCCTTTTCATAATCTATAAATAGTATGTACAGTGGGAGATTAAATTCTCTCCTTTTTTTCCATAATTTGTTGCAGGGTAAATATTGCATCTATAGTGCTCCTCCCTTTTCTAAATCCCACTTGTTCTTCTTCCAAAAAGTTTTCAGTACTTACTGATAACTTATTTTTTAATTATGTTGGCATATAATTTAGATGCAGTTGGGGAGTAAGGTAATTGCCTCGGTAAGTTATCACATTTGTTTTTTTGACCTTTTTTATCTAGACCCGTTCCCAATCCGTTGGAATATTAAGAACAATGCCAAATATTGTTAAAAAGTTTCTAATAGGTTTCTCTTTCAAGGCAGTTCCTCCATACTTAAAAAGTTCTAAATTTAAAATCATCTAAAACTGGACTTTTCCTGTTCTTGGCGCTTCTTTAAAACTTCTTCTAGTTCGTCCATGTTATGTCTGGTTTTTCTATTTCATTTTCAACAAGTCAAATTCGAAGTATTTTTTTCAGTGTGAGTGTTCGGTTCTGACCACAGATTTTTGTAGTAAGTAATGGTCTTAAAATTATTAAAAATAAATTACACTAGTTATTCTGCATACAACTTTCAACAAAGATAGAAGCAGAAGAGATCTCCTGATAAAATGTAATATTTAATACAAGAAGAAAAATTGATTCAAGAAAAGAAAATACTTTAATTTTAATTGACGGTGAAGAATAATACCACTTACATTTACTTAATCTGCTGGGAACTTTTAAGAAGTGAAGAAATTTGCAATTATTTCTACAAGAAAACAGTTTTTTAGTGATTTTTAAAGTGTTTTCCTATCCAGTGTACCAACTACCGACCCTAAAAAGATAATCCGGCTCTACCGAAAATTAAACCCAACCTGAAACCAATAATTCTTTTTGGACACCAATCCTTCTTCAAAATGTTACTACAACATCGGGCATGAAGAGAATTACTTCTTCACATGCTATGCTTTTCAGCTTTATACTAGGGAATTATAGGTGTGATAGCTTCCATCGCTTAAAGGATGATAATGAATAAGGATGATAATGATGGCCGGATAATTTTCGGGAACCGTTGGGCCCTAAGCTTTCTGACATTTGTCTTAAAGGTGAGGGAAAAATCCCGTAAAAAACTTCATCACCGCGCCTGTCCCGAACCGGGAATCGAACCTGGGTCCGCTGCGTGACAGGCACACATCGGTTGGACTAGGTAATTGGGTAACATCAGTAAGATATTTATGAAATGGGATAATCTCTACCCTTGAAAACTCTTGTTAACAGTATCATGTAAGTGTGTCTTTAAAATAAATATTGCAACAAAATCAAATAGAAATCTTCAAGTTTTGATAGTTCATGATCATTATCATCATCCTCAAGGGCCCGTTGGCCCGTTCCACTCCCCGACGCACAATATGCTACATGTCGTCCTTCCAACGACGTTTTTGTCTTCCTACATTTCTTCGGTCATGAGGTTTTAATGAAGCATCTTTTAAAAAAAAATATTTGACATTTTTTATACATGTTCCAACTAATTACATTTATTTCTGTATATTCTATTGTTTATATCATATATTTGTAATTCATCTTTGATATTTGACTTCTCTTTTGATAAAATTTAAATTGAGTTTCCCTTGTGGTCTTATTATGAAATGAGTGTGTATTATTGCTATTACAATCAAACTTCCAGTTCCCATTAATACTATAATATTTATTTAATTTTAATGTGATTGTTGTTCAAATCCTTTTTTTTTTTTTCGAAGACAAAAGAAAAAAATAAGAAAGTTAAACTCCTGGCGCGACAGGCCTAGAAGCCCCTTAGTCTAACAGCCGGCTGCTGGCCTCACATCCACATGTGCAATCACTAGAGGTAGATGATCATCCAGCCAGTGTAGGGGTGACATGTGGTTAGCATGTCGAGTCCCCCAGCCGTTATAGCTGGTTTTCTCAACCTGGGAGCCGCGCTACTTATTGTTCTTCTTGTTGTCTTGTAAGCCCCATGTTTCCCTTAACAGAGATTTAGGCGCCCTCCCCTATAGAGAAGAATTTGAACCATACTAATTAGCTCACTGTTGTTTCGTCTTTTGAGTGTGTGTCAGCGTTCCGCCTCATACTGACATCTAGGAAACCAAGGTAGTACTACGATGAGAAAATTCGGTAAATTTTGCTTAGAGGCGTTTTCATTCAGGCTTAAGGACCTTTCACGAGCTGAAAATCTTCAGACTCGGGACCTACGCGTCTTAAAGTCCTCCGCGGAGGACTTGTTCCTTGGATTTTTCCATCCTAAAAAATCAATCGACCCCGGCGCGGTTTAAACCCGCGACCCTCGGGACCAGAGGCAAGGAGCCATAACCACTAGTCCACCGCGGCTACTTATTGTAGCTATCCAATGCCTCACGATGCTAGGTGGGCACCGGTCCTATACTGGCCGAAATAACATGATAAAATGTCTTCCCCCATGGAGAATCGAACCAGCGCAAGTCCCGTTGCTCTGCGCCAAGGATTCCTGCCTTAACCCATTTGGAAAACCTTCAAATTTTTGGGCTCAGTATTGCAGGAACATGGTTCACTAAACGCAAATGCCAAGGAAATGCGAGATACTGGAATGTACTAAATTCATTACTTTATGTTAGTATTATAGTCCGAAGCAAGAAGCAATTTAAACCTTAAATTGACAAAACCACTAATTTCTCGTGCTAGTTATTTAAATGTGGCGGACCGCAATGAAACGAACTCGTATATAACTGTTATTATTAGGTATATTGTGTAATTCTGCACACATTTAAATAGTTTATTTTAGTTCATTTTCTTCAGTTTTATTAAAAATATTAAATTATCAATCAATCAATTGATGTATCCTATAGGATACATTGCTAATTCAAGGTTAAAAAAACAGTTGTTTGAGAGTGGATGCTTTATGGGGCAGAAAGTTGTACAATAAATAGACAGAGAAGGAAAAAAATGTAGAACCACTGAATTGGGATTCTCTACAAGAGTGGCTAGGAAGTCAAAGGATAGATAGAATAAATAATTTAGAAATAAGGCAATTAATGAATATAGAGAAAGATGCAGTAGAAGTGATACATGAAAAAATATATATTACAGTGGTTCGACATGTAATTAGAATGGAAGATGGAAGTCCTCGGACCCCGAATGAGCGAAAAAGGAAATGAAGACCAAATAGAAGCTGGGCAGATGGGCAAGAACATCTACGGACCTGAAAGATTACAAGATACATATGCATTGGATAGGTGAATACTTGGAGAAGAAGAAAGAAATGCCTCGCAACTCATTGGAACACGAAATAAGAACTAGTATAAGAAAGAAGGGGATGAATGATATGGAATGGGATGGATAGGGACGATGTGGAGAAGGATATAAGACATTATTGTAATTATATATAGAGAAAAAAAGTTTGAATTGGTATGGATACGTCATAAGAAGATCCTTGATTGGACAAGCAAATGGAGAAGTTGAAGAGGCAGACCTAGAGAACGTTGGGTAGATGGAGTGATGAGAAGTATGGAAGCTAGAGATTTGAGAGAAGAAGATGCTTTAGGCAGGAACATCTGGCGATAATTAACTTTGGGTTGAATGCAAAACACAGTATTGTGGAATATTCCTAATAAAAAAATGTATCATCATCATCATCCTCATCAGTACATTCACGAATTTAGGCCATTTGTTGACCTGTTTCGGCCTCAAGAGAAACATCCCCATCCAGAAGTCTTTTGATGTGGACGCCCTGGTCTTCTCTTTCCTTCAGGTTGATATCGTAACCATTTGTTTGGGTATCTCTGTGATCTTCATTCGATGTGAAGCATGTTGCATCCATCTTGACTTATAATCAGAATTTTTTTTTCTAAAGGTTTCCTTGTGCAGTTCATCTAAGAGGTCTTTTTTTTTTGTTTGTAGCTGGTGTGTTGAATCCTGCAGTCCTCCGAAGGTATCCCATTTCAGCAGATCTAAGTCTTTGTATATCCTTCTGTCTCAAAGTCCATACTTCGCTACCATACAAAACAGTTGGAAGAGCCAGTGTTTTATACAGTTGTTTTATTATTATTATTATCTTCTTCTTCCTTCCAAGTATTAGGCCAAGGCCTGTTACGATCCTATGAAAATTTTCCCTCCAGGTCTTCCGGAAAATTCTCGTATAAGACTTCAAAGCATAATAATAGTCCCTTCGATTGGTTGCTGACCAAGGAAGGCAAGATCAGTGTGGGCCTGCCATCTTAGCGCCTCTGGTCATGTTTTTTATGGAGAAGAAAAGAAAATAAAGGAAGAAGAAATGGTAGAAGGAAAGATCCCTAGCCCTCGATGCCTACTAGCGTCGGGTCGAAAACAAGAGTTAACAAGGAGGTTATATAGTAAAGTTAAAAGAGTGCAAAACACAAGTAAGTGAAAGAAATTTTTGCTCACTGGGCACTTGTGGTCGCCCCTCCACATATCCCCCAGAGAGGACTCCTGAGGGGTTATTTATTATATTATTATTATATTATTATACAATATTATTATTACCTTATATTTGTTTCAACACATTTGCGGTACAATTAGAAGAAATTATTAAAGAAGTTTCGTAAGAAACACCCCTAAGTTTTACAAAGTTTTAGCTATTCCTGCTGTTGTATGGCTCGGATGTTGGACCTCACCAAATTTAATAAAAAACTGGAAGCGCCAGATGAATTCCTATGATATTGACAGGAATTATCTTTGAACAAATGATGAATGAGATACTCATAAATTACAAATAACGTCTGTAAGAAAAAATAGAAAATATGAAATAAATGGTTGGACATTTAGTAGAATGAGTGAAGAGGGATACCTTATACGATGTTAATTTAATCCACATGGACATAGAGTGTGGACGATCACTAAAAGATGGTGGAGCAACTATAAATGTGCCGAAACAGATCAGAAAGGTCTTAACCGTATGGTAGATTATATTATATTATATTATATTATCTTATTAAAACAGCCAACCTGTCCAAGCCAGGTTAGAAAAGGGTGAGGGGGAGAGTACCAACCTCGCTAAAAAACAGGGTTCAGTACGCCGGCTGAAGTACCCTTTGAGGGCCCTTTCTAGGTTACAGTACTGTGCCTTGCAGGTCGTCATTGGCTTCATAAGGCTAGATAAGAAAACCTTGAACCAAACATTACCTGTCCTCCAGGTTGGTGGTTTTTGCTCTGGCCAGCCTTGTTCGTCCAAACTCATAACATCTTAAAAGCCTAAAATTTAAAGGCGGACTGAAATAAGAGCAAGGGACTGGAGGACATGGATTGGTGGGAGAGACGAGTGGATAAGAAAAATAAAACTTTAGGCCCGAAGATGTGTAAATAAACTTCTGATATAAATAAATAATATATAATAAATAATAAAGTCAAAGTAAAGTGATCCCCAACAACCCGGAGGCCTTGGGTTAGTAGGAGGGTTAAGGCTCCCACTTTTTTCGCATCGGCCACTTGAAGTCAGCGGGTTGTAGCCCTGCGTACGGCCGCTTTACCCCCAGACCAAGCGTTGTACTCTTTCCGTTAGAGGCTGTTCGACCCCAGGCCATAGTTCCGCCAGAGGTTTGGGGGCCAGTTTTTTAAAAATCCTGACCCCAACGCAGGACTTGACCATCGACCCTCCAGCTTGAGCTCAGTGCCTGAACACTACGCTAGGCGTGCCCCCCATAATAATAATAATCATAATTAATAATTATATTATTCTTATATTATCATCATCATCAATTTAATGAGTTAAGGCTCTTATTTCAGGCACCCTCATAATGAAGAAGTAGTAAATGAAAGCCACTAATCGTCAGTAAGAGAAATTAAGCCGTTTCCAAGAGAAGATCAGATTAAGTTGGATACAAAACAATGTGGGCTGGTTATCCAAAGTTGTATCACGGGCCCTGTTGTACGGTGATAAAGAGTACGGATACTTCACGCACTCGTAAATCCTTTTCTATTCTTGTGCTCTGGTTGCAATACATTGATTACCTATGCTCGCTGGAGGAGGCCATCGCCCTAAAGCCTGGATACATATCCGCTCATACAAATACCAAAGTGATTGCTAATCTCGATAACTTCATTGTCGGAACTAATAACATACAATTCCACCTTTTAAACATAATTATCTGTATAACACTTATTGTTTAGGTGCGTAAATAGTATGTTCAAATGGACATTCTTTAATGTTGCGATGCTCTGTTTGAGCAACCTTATTGAGTACCTTATTGACAAATGAGATTAAATTTCATATTTTTTTTGGCACACAACCTAGCTAGTTACTTTTTTATTCTTATAAAATAATATGTTTCTGTGCATATTTAGATGCATGGTCAACACCAGATGTACAATAATAATAATCATAATAATAATAATAATACTAATAATAATAAATACTAATAATAGCTTTATTTTACCTCACAGAGTTAAGGCCTTGAGGCCTTGGTCTCCCACTCAACCAGGTATAAAAAAAAAATACAAAAAATAGTCTTACATCTTTAAATTACAATATACATATACACGCTTACATGTTATGAATACAATTCACAATTAATATTTAAAATGTATTTGATTTACTCTAAATTTGACGAATTAAATATATCATATGTACAAGATCTATTCAAAAACGAGGGAGGGCAAATATTAATGACATAATAATGGAAATGAGGGAAATTTTGAGGAAGTGGCTGAATTCAAATACTTAGGAACAATATCAACAAGTAGGAATGAGATTGCACAAAGAAATTAAACATTGGCTCAATTCTGGAAAAGCATACTATTATGCATATACAGAGACTCTTGACGTCCCAACTCCTTAAAAAAAAAGTTAAACTGAAAATATATTATAACTATTATTCTACCAGTTATATTATATGGCGTGCGAAACATGGGACTCTTACTTTAAGGGAGGAGAAAGGAGATTCGAATATTTGACAATAATGTTCTTAGGAAAATTTTTGGACCAGACAGAGATGGACAGACAGATGAATGGAGATGACTATAAATAACAGTTGAACTATAGAAAGCCAGGTACAATAAGAACAGTTTGAATCTGGTAACTGCGGATGGGCAGGACATGATGGCACGAATGGGGAACGAAAAGACGTGCATCGAAGCTTCTTGTACGAAAACCAGAAGGAAAAGGCCCAGTTGATAGACCAAGAATGAGGTGGGAGAATAACATTAACTATGATTTGAGGGAAGTAGATTATACAGGGGTTGATTGGAAAACATTTAGCTCAGAGGATAGGGATGTATGGAGAGCTTATTTCCGCGCGGTCATGAACCAACAGGTTCGATATTGCCAGTGAGATAGTTAGTTTTTTTGTACATATTTTAGATTATAAAAACTTGACCGGTTGTCAAAAATAAGTCCCTCTATGTGTTAATTTAATAGGACGATCGTGCTATTCACAGATTTTGTCATGTAATTAATATTTTTCCACAAATTTTCCTTCAACTTATACCTTATCCGCTCTTAGAGTGATCCTAACATAACAAATGCGAATTGTATCTCTTCCGCCATTCCCACCACAATTACTGTCACATTGACAGGGAGCAACGTGTGAAGTATATTAGGAGACGTTGATCGTTGACTGAGGTAGATTACAAGAAACCTGTTAAGATTTTTCAACTGAACTTGTGAAATACCTTTAAAATAATTGCTTTTTTACCACTAGATAAAGGTTTGCCAGACTTGTGTTTTAAAAATTTAGATGACGACACAGCAACAGAATATTCCACGCGTTCAGACACTTTGTTCCATCAGAATCGACAGAAGCATGATTCAAATGCATCATCCATTTAACTATTTCAAGTTGTAATTATTGATTAGGTATATTTTAGAATATTTTTCTATGTTTTGAATACTTTTCAAGCTTCTGAATTCCTACATTCCTACTACTTCCCACCTGGCGTCCAGATTTGAGAAGTTATCCTCCTACCTACAATATTGACACTAGGTCACCAGATAGCATTCTGCTAACAATTCCTCTTCATAGCCCACTTCCTCCTATTCTACTTCCTTCACAGTAGCCTCTGCCCACTCCTGGAATCTCCTTCCTCAAGATATCAGGGGTTGCCGCAACACTTGGCACCTTTAAGTCACGCTTATACAGTTACCTGTTGTCTAATAATTAATTTTTCTCTATTTATTTAATTTTATACTATGTCATTAATCTTTTTCCTCGTTTTTTTATATATATTGTACATATTATATATTTATTCGTTTAAATTTAGAGTAAATCCAAAATACATTATAAATATTAATTGTATTGTATTCATAACTTGTAATCGTTTATATATATAATATATATATATATATATTGTAATTTAGATTTAAGACTTTTCTTTTGTATTTTTTTTAATCTGGTTGAGTGGTAGACAAGGCCTTAAGGCCTTAACTCTGCCAGGTAAAATAAATCTATTATTATTATTATTATTATTATTATTATGATTATTATTATTATTATTTTCATTCACGAAGAATAAGAAGTATATTTTTAATTTAATAAGGAACTACTTTTTCACATACTTTATTGCTTGTACATCGTAAGTCGGTGTCCAAATACCAATGTAAAGCGAGCAGTCCACATGTTTTCTTTTAATGAGGATCACTTAAGATGAGGGATAGCCCTTTACATACTCTCTGTCATATTACTCGTGTATATTCGGCGCTCACAAGATTAGAACTATTTAAAAATTCGGGAGATCAGTTAAATTCTTTGTCTAAGTCAGTACTTGTTGCAATTAAACAGATTATAACCAAATTATAAACTTGGGACATTGGAAAAACTATATAATATATTTTTGACGACGAAATGTGTTCCGAAAGGCCTACAGTTTTAAACCCTTAAATTCGTAATGTATCCTTTTGGACACATCAGTTGCTTCAGATAATTTAATATGTTAAATAAGTCAAAAGAAAACGAAACAAAAAGAAACCACTTAAATGTGTGTCTAATTATACAATATACCTAATAATAACAGTTTATACAAGATTCCATTTTCACTGCGGTCCGCGCCATATTCAATAAGTAATAGAAGAAATTTGGTATTTTTGCCAATTTAAGGGTTAAAAAACACAGTAATTAACCAAACTGAGGTAGACCATATATTACAAATATTAATTTAATGATTGCAAGTGGGTTACAATTTCGCCCATACCAGAAGAGAATCACACAAAGTGTATCGTAAGACAACAATGTGGCATAGGACAAAACAATATTAGTATATACGAAGCGAGGTTGGGAAGTGGTTTTTTTACAGAATCGAATAAAATGTTTAAAAAAACCGAGCGACAAGCGAGTTTTTTAATTTCCGATATTCTGTAAAACACTTCACTAACGTGCATTGTACATTATTTTTTGAGCGAGTGTGTTTTTTAATTAATAAATAATAGTAAAATAATATCTTTGTTCGAAATATGCTGCGTTCATCAAACAAATTGACTAACGGTATAGTGTGGGCAATGTTTATTAGTTGAAACAACAGGAGGCAGCAGTTGAGACCAATATAGTGATAAATTGGCGGCAAGTACGTGTTTATATTGATTTATATTGTTACAAAAAAGTTTGTTCATTAAAATGTCAGTGATTCGTTTCGTTCGTATAATGTATAGGCCCTATTAACACATATATTTTGGATATTTCTTGTATAGCCTTCACATAGTATGTCGTACATTACACATAGAGGGCATTGGTTTTACTTCCACACGCGTGTTTATAATATGTAACATTACAATATAGTTATTTTATTACAGTTATAGTTATTTAGGTTGGCAACCGAAATGTAGGAACACTCCGTATGGTCGTCATTGCCTGTAATAACGACAAAACGCACAATCGCGCCGAAGAGAATCTTTACTTATAAATATAAACTTTGATATTCTTATTAAACAAATTAACATCATGAGTTTTCATAAAGAAAATACCAAATCAATAGATTACTTAATAAAATAATATTTTGTTGATGATGAAATGTAATCCTAAATGCCGACAGTTAAAGAAAAAAATAATCAATCTGAGAAAGATAGTACCTTAAAGGTATTAACTTTTTTAAATTCTAAATGCTATAATTACGCACATGTCAGGAAAGAATGCCAAAAAAAATCATAATATATGGAATTGGACAAACAATATAAAAATATTTAGTTGAAGATGGAATGTAATCTGAAAGGCAATGAAACTGTAAAAAAAAAAATCAAGTTGAAGTAGACGGTACCTTATAGGTATCATTTGATGATTTTAATATTTTATATCTTGAAATAATATGTGTTCATTTATATACTTATTTCAAAGAAACTATTCTTCTGCTTCAAAAAAAAAAATAATAAAAAAAGAACAATCTTAAATATCTTAACTTGTGCAAAAATCTGCAGGAAAATACCTATAATAAATACAGGGGGAGGAACGCTATCAAACCTTCCATCCGATATTCCTCTCTTAAAATTCGCACGTATCTAAAAAACTATTCTTCCTGAAGAGTACATCAAAAAAGAATACGTGTCTGTAAGATGGCGTGCACGAAGGCTGTTTGTTGAAAGTAGAGTCCAAATAGCGTGGGTTACTCTTCAGTTTCTGTGTGTACTAGCTCTTCTATAAACATTCTCGCACGAAGAGCACTTGTAATGCATCCCAAACTTATTCATGCTGCATTCCGTTACCGGCTAAGGACATCTACTTCTTATTTCTTTTAACAAGGATGCAGCATACTTTAAGAAGTAAATTTTATATAAGAATAAAATAGTACCATGCTCCAAACAACAGGAAAAACAAAGAAGTTACTGTACGAAATACAACTACATTTCTCTAAATGTTTATCTACATATCAAGGACAAATCAAAAGTCTGTAGGGCGATGGCTAAAACGACCAATAGTCCATTTTCAAGAAAAAATAATTTGTAATGTAATTTCCCTACATATGTAACAATTAGCTAGATATTTTTAAACTTTTAGATAAAATAAAACGATCTAGAAAAAAACTGGAAATAACATGTTCAAAGAATGAAAGATGAACGCATACCAAAAATTATGCTTAGTTACAAACCAAAAGGATTATAATGATATTGTGAAAAGAAAAAATAATGTCTGAACCAGAAATCGAATCCTGTACCTCTCGTTCTCCGTACGAGTGTGCAGCCCACTACACCATTCTAGACATTAACAATTCTTTCCACGTATACAAATCTATAATTCTCGTTTCGTCCGCTGTCAGGTAGGTGTCACTACCAACGCCAACGGATCTTTTCACAATATCATTACAATATTATAATATGAATCATTATTGGAACTGTGTTAAAATAACAGTATTGGAAAATGTTAAATAACATCGATTACTGCTTATAAAAGTAGTGGTGTAAAATAAATTCTCAAACGTAGATATTTCTAAATGAAGCCGGCCGTTGTCGATGGTAGTTGACACCTACCTGGCAGCGGACGAAACGAGAATTATAGATTATTTGTATATGTGGAAAGAATTGTTAATGTTTGTACCATGTCTAGAATGGTGTAGTGGGCTGCACACTCGTACGGAGAATGAGAGATCCACGGTTCGGAATGTTATTCAGACATTAATTTTACTTTTCACACTAATATCATAATATAACCATTATTGGAACTGTGTTAAAATAGCAATATTGGAAAATATTAAATAAAACCAAAAGGAGACAGGAATGTTGGTAGACCGAAAAAGAAGATTGATTCAACTTTTTGAATGAGAATCTATGAGACCGGAACAAGCCACTTTGGCATAATCCGTGATTCTTGTTGATGATGATGATGATGTAACAATTAGCTGCCTTCATTTATACGCCCGGCCGATCGTTTTTTTTTTTTTGGGGGCGGGAAATATTCAAGGAGCAAGTCCTCCGGGAGGAACTTTAAGAGCATGGGTCCCGAGTCTGAAGATTTTCAGGCTTGTAAAAGATCCTTAAGTCTGAATAAGAAGGTCTCTATGCACAATTTACCTACCTCAGCGTCCTAGTAAAACCTTGTTGCCTGTTGGATGCCTCATTGAGTCGGTGTGTTGACCGCATGTCATTCACGACACCCTACATGCAAATAAGGGTAACTACAAAATTAACTTGTCTAGTAAATCCTAACAAAGGAGAGGTCTATAGCTCAACAAGGGAGCTGCGCCAGTTAATCTTAATATATGAAAACTGTTTTTTTTGTGTTTTTTTGTATTCTATGCGAGGGCCATGCTGTAGAGTCGCCGATTTTGTTGGTTTTTTTTTTTTTGCAAAAGATCAGGAGATTCCGGGGATGAACTATAGGCATAGGGGAGTTGTATACTCAAACCCTCACCCCTCAAAATCACCCTTTTGTAGCGAAAAAAAAAAACGTGTGAAATTAAGCAGTTATTTGACAATTAAATGGCTTACGCGTGCCCTAAACCAGAACAAATACACCAATGTACACAGAATTGAATATCTCAAAAACCTAATACAAAAAAAAGTCTGCCGACAGCATATTTTATCTGTTAGAAGGGGACTATCTACAATAACCATTTTTGTCTTACATTGGATGACAAGATAGATCGTGATAAGTCGATCCAGGGC
>JASPKZ010003327.1:0-54974 GCA_030220185.1 Diploptera punctata | reverse complement strand
TTCTTCCAATTTCTAATTTTACTAATTCTAACATCTGCAACACATCATCTTCCCATCTTAAATCTGGTCTTCCGACTTTTCTAGTTTGTAATGATTGTCCATATAGATCTTCTTAACAGTTTCATAACTGTCCATACGTATCACATGCCCATCCCAGGCCAATCTATTAATTTTTATATACCTCATACAGGCTTTCCACTTTACAGCAGTTCGCCCTTGATTCCTGTTTTCCAGAGATTCCTATCTTCCCATTGTCCCTCTTCCATACTCCTCATCATCAAGGCATCATATATTCCCTCATACCAT
This sequence comes from Diploptera punctata, assembly GCA_030220185.1. Taxonomy (NCBI): domain Eukaryota; kingdom Metazoa; phylum Arthropoda; class Insecta; order Blattodea; family Blaberidae; genus Diploptera; species Diploptera punctata. The sequence continues at coordinate 54,668 of JASPKZ010003327.1, read as the reverse complement.
GTTCTTCTACTTCTCTCCCTCTTCCTTCTGCCTGGTACCATCCAATCCAACACCTGTTTAGGCTACTGGTCTTCCGACATCCGTTGTACATATCCATACCACTGTAAATCTCTCTTTGTTATCCTGTCGATAACAGTTTCTTGATCATCCATTTCTTGTCTGATATACGTATTTCGAATATGCTGTAGCCTGGATATTCTCATACTTCTCCGTAATGCATCCATTTCTGTCGCCAAGGTTCTTTTCTGCATCCTTTCATTTATTGTCCAGCTTTCTGATCCATATGATCCCCTTTCTATTATTATCTGTATAATCTCATTTTTTGTTTTTCTGGTCAAATTTATATTCCATAAAAGACCATTCAGGGATCTAATCGCCTTCCTTGCACAATTTACTCTGTTAATAATATATTTTTCACAAGTACCAAATTTATCTATCATAGATCCAAGATATTTCAATTCTTCAACACGTTTAATTATCATATTATTTATTTGTAGGTCTTCTGAATTTCCTCTGATTGCCATATATTCCGATTTAATATAATTTATCTTCAGTCCACCTACTTCAAATGCATCTACTAACTTTCTAATCATATATTCTATATAGGCCTATTCTTTATCTTGTCCTATTATAATCTGGTCATCAGCGAATGATAAATTGTGCAGTAAACGGTCATTAATGTTGATTCCCATTCCCCTGCATGACTTATTCCATTTCATTAATACATCTTCTAAATATACCTTAAATAATGTTGGTGACGTCCCGCATCTTTGTCTTAATCCTTTTGTTATATAAAGTTCTGAGGATACTCTATTTCCAACCTTTTTATATAGGGCCTACTTCACTAAATCGGGTTCCTTATATAATTCAAACAATTTACATTTTTTTAGCCCTTATTTTGGGGCAGAATTTAATACTTTTCTTTTAATTATTTCTGGTTTAACAATATTTATAGCTGGCCTTGGTGCAAACTTTGAATACGATTTAAAGAAAAGTATTGCTCTTCTTATCTAAATATCACCTTCTTCCACAGCCCCAAAAATAGTTCTTAATATCTTTCTTTCAAAATTAGCCTGAGATTTCTCATCTGACTTCATAAGACTCCAAGTTTCTGATGCATGTGTAATTACTGGTCCTATAAGAGTTTTAGAAATTGGTAACTTAGTTTTCTTTGTTATTAAGTGTGATCTTAGATATTTTCTAAGGCCGAAGAAACATCTGTTTGCAGCTATTATGCTTTTTTGAATTTCTATATCCTTGTCATTCATACAAGTAATTTCTGAGTCCAAATATGTAAATGTAAGAACACAGTTTGGAATTTGTATAGATCTATTACAATATGCAATGGATGTGTACATTCCTTGCTGGAAGATGACATAACATCTGTTTGCTGCTATTATGCTTTTTATAATTTCTATATGTTTGTAATTCATACAAGTAATTTCTGAGTCCAAATATTTAAATGTACGAACAGTTTGGAATTTGTATGAATCTATTACAATATGCAATGGATAATGTGTACATTCCTTGCTGGAAGATGACATATATTTAGTCTTACATTGATTAATTTGCAAATTCATTTTTCTAGCAGCATTTCGAATCTTATAAAGGCTTCATTCATTACTGACTGCGTTCTTCAAATGATGTCAATGTCATCTGCATAGGCAACAATTTGCATAGATTTATAAAATATAGTGCCTCTTATGTCCAATTTAGCATCTCTGATAATCTTTCCTACAGGTCTATATTAAAAAGTAAACAGAAAAGAGCATCTTCCTCTCTTACACGATTATCAGTATCAAATTACACAATAATGAACAATAATAACTCACACTTTTACATGATTATATTTTCATTGCGGTCTGAAACATTCAAAAGCTGGCCGAGAAATTATTGTTTCGCCAATTTAAAGATTGACTCATATATCCCGCGTCTGAGCCAAGTTCTAGCATCTTTAAAATACAGAACAAATTAGATTCCTTCCTAATTATATATTTTATTAAAACTTGATGTCCAGCCATGCAATTAAAGCGACTACAAAAAACCCTGAAGTATTTTTGACGTGAATATGTCTTTAAATTTGCGTCCGTAGTGGAAGGCAATTCAGAAAACTGATAACAAAATTAGGGATACAGCTTGGTGTTGCAGCTAAGCTACATATCTATCATCTACATCCAAAATTTAATTACACCTCTCGATAGATAAAGGATCAAATAATTCGTTACGTTGTGTGTGGACTGCGACGCTTCACGTGCGGCGGAGGGAGAAGCGCCGCCATTTTGAGGTCGTTTCGCTGCATCGCATAATTTTCGTTTAGTATACATTTTGACTCTTAGAATTAACGACGTTCGAGTTGTAATCGTCAGCTCTCGTCAAGAAATAGTCGGCTTGTACTCGTCAAAAGCCAAATCAAAGTATAGAGATTGTATACGGTTGGAAAGGGCTTCTCATGAGCAATCCAATGGTACCCATAAAAGACCATATGACAGAGTGAAGCTGTGCCGGGAACGTAAAACAATGAAGGCGTCTGAGCGGATCGACGACGGCGCCAGTGTTACGTACATGTATTCACGTAAAACGAACGACCGTGTCCACGACATAACCATACCCCGATTTTTTTACTTTTATTTTGTAAGACATTCCGGATCACATATTATTATTTGTGTAAACTATAAACAATTTAGTATTTTATTGTATTATAGTAATTTAATAACATCTTGACATTTATTTTTTATATCCGTTTTCTTTTTCATTAATAACACATTTTAAAATTCAAAAAAAGAGGGGCCGGATCGGGAAGAAGAATAAGATGAAGAAGAAAAATACATAAAAATGCTAAGAAAGTTGGTTTGAACATTTTCAAGCTCTCGGATTCAAATCTCAAGACCGACCAAATTTGTTTGAGGTTTCTCCTGGCTTTCCTCTATTATCAAGGCAAATTCTCGATTCATTGTCAGGACTTATTTCACTATAATAATTTTATAATGTACTAGCTAATACCCAGCGTGCACTGCTACGTATAAATCCATCCATCCATAGTAATTCTGCCCGAGGGCAGGTCTTTCACTGCAATCATAGCATTTTCATGTTATGCTTTGCAGCTTTACTAGGGAATTATAGGTATGGTAGCTTCCCGTTGCTTTCCACACTTGGTGAAGGATGATGGTGATAATGATAAAGATGATAGTGATGGCCGGATGATCTTCGCGGACCGTTGAGTCCTAAGCGCCCTGACAGTTGTCTTACAGGTGAGGAAAAACCCCGAAAAAAAACCTGACCAAGGAGCCTGTCCTGACCGGGAATCGAACCCGGGCCCGCTGCCTGACAAGGCAGCACGCTACCTCGAGACCACAGCGGTGGATACACTACGTCTAAATAAATGAAATTTAATGTGTTATTATGTTTAGTTAAATAAGTAAAAGGAAAAATAATTATAAATTTATATCATAATTATTTTTAGATATCCCGTGCTAATTACTCGGTTTTGCCCGGGAATCTACTTATCCCGATCTTCTTGACATAAAAAAGCTAAAAGACAAAATTCGGTATTGTGAGTTACCCGCAAAAGAATACCCGCCGTGCGCTGCTACGCTTGCCCGGGAAATCTACTTGTGCCGATCTTCTTGGTGTCAATGAAAGACAAATATGATTATTGTGAGTTATCCGTAAAAGATAAATATAGGCCTGTGCTGTCGCGGACTTTTTTTTAACTGTTTTTTATTACATATTCAATTATGTGTACATTCATTTGTCTTTATAGGAAGCCAGATATAATAAGAACACTTAAGTCTCGTAGTATTCGACGGGCAGGACATGTGGCACGAATGGGGAGTGAAAGACGTGCTTGGAATCTTCTTGTAAGAAAACCAGAGGGAAAACGCCCAGTTGGTAGACCAATAATGAGATGGGAGAATAACATTAACTATGATATGAGGGAAGTAGATTATACAGGGAATGATTGGAAAACATTAACTCAAGATAGGGATGTAATGAAAGCTTATGTACGCGCGGCCATGAACCGACGCGTTCGATAGTGCCAGTGAGTTAGTTAATACATTAATTTGTGTTATTGTTGGTTTAGACAGTATAAGCCATATAAGCGTCCAAAAAGCTATTTTTTTCACATTTTTCACTACAAAGGGTGATTCAAAGGTGAAGGGGTTGAGAATTACAACTATTTCCCTTCCCGGAAAAGTCCTGGACATTTTGCAAAAAGCCCCATTACAATCGGATGAATGGTGTAGCAGCGCATAAAATACAAACATTCATTTTATATATTAGATTAATTAAAAGTTAAACGATTAAAAATACATTACAAATATAGTATACATGCACAATTAATGGATAAGCTAAAAAGCATAGATGCTGTATGATTTTAGATCTAAAAATAATAATTAAATGAATTTTAATCATATATATATATACAATGATTAAATAAAATAATACGGTCAAAGTTTTATTCGATTTTCATATTTATTTTAATACAAATTCGTCTGAAGAAGGTACAAAATTCTGAAACAGCTGTAACGAATTTGTATTAAAGTAAATATCTTCTTCTTCTTCCTTCCAAGTATTAGGCCGAGGCCTGTTACGATCCTATAGAAAATTTTCCCTTATGGGAAATTCTCGTATAAGACTTGAAAGCATAATAATAGTCCCTTCGATTGGTTGCTGGCCAAAGGAAGGCAAGACCAGTGATGGGGCTGCCATCTTATAGCCTCTGGTCAGGCTTTTCTGAAGAAGAAAAGAAAATAAAGGAAAGAAGAAATGGAAAAAAGGAAGGACTCCCTAGCCCTCGGATGCCCTAATAGCGTCGGGGTCGAAAAAACAAGAGTTAACCAAGAGAGGTTAGATAGTAAAGTTAAAAGAGTGCAAAACACAAGTAAGTGGAAGAAATGTTTTGCACAGCTTGGGCACCTTGTGGTCGCCATCCACATATCCCCTAGATGAGGACCCCTGAGGGCTAAATTAAACAAAACAAAAATATTAGCTCTGAAAGGAAAACGTGCAATAAGATAAAAAATACTGATAAACAATGTAATTATAGACCAAGTTCAGAATTTTAACTATTTGGGATGTCATATAGGTAATGACAGAAATTTAGATAAACACACTAAAATACGATTCAATTATCTATGTGGCACAATTAAACGAACTTTATTGAATAAAACTATAAAATAAACTATTTTAAAATATTACAAAGTATTGGTAGTTCAGTTTCTTATCTATGGATGTCAAAATTGGACATTAACAAAAGCACATAGTAAACAAATAGAGGCTCCAGAAATGAAGATGTTGAGAGCATTAGCAGGATACCAAAGGATCGATAAAAAGAAAAACGAAGATATAAGAACAGAACTTAATAAATTTAATCTCTGCGAAATAATAAAATACTATCAAAATGCTTACCTTCATCACGTATTACGAATGAATGAACAGCGCATACCAAGAAGAATGCATAATTATAAACTAAAAGGGAGAAGATTGTTGGAAAGAGCATTGAAGAGATGGAAGGAGCAATTCGACCTATAATGAGATCGGAACAGGCCATTGGGCTTAATCCTTGTTATTGATGATGATGAATATGAAAATCTTATAGAAATGTAACAGTTTTACTCTATTTAATCAATGGATTTTCATTAAGTAAACACCAAATCAATTGATATATATATATATATATACAGAGGTGTATCATAAAGGATGGCGCAAACGTACATGGTTGAAAGTAACAGAAGCAACAATGTCCCAGTAAACATGGGTCCGCAAACGAGCCGTTTGCGAGGTAATTACGAATGTATGGTTACAAGCCGCCACTGACTTCATTGTAAACATCATCCTTGTTAGTATAAATTATTTTGAATTTAGACTTTACTATTAATTTTTCATCTCATTTAGTTCACTTCACTTATGGGTTACCTGCTAAAGGAGGTGTTCGAAGTGTCTTCCTTGCATCTGGATGCAATACTGTGCTCGTCTCTGCAATGAATGTCTAATTCTTTCGAAAACCCCTGGATCATTTCTGAATTCTTGACAAGCATGTACAACTCTCTGCTCCAGTTCTTCAACCGTGTTAACGAGTGTGCTGTACACTTCGCTTTTGAGGTGACCCCAGAGACAAAAATCCAAAGGATTTAGATCAGGTGATCTTGGAGGCCAAGGTACAGATCCGCCTCGACCTATCCATCTTTGGCCGTATCTGCCCGTTAGATGCCATCTCACAGCAGCAGCAAAATGTGCCGGAGCTCCATCATGCATGTACCACAAACTCCGACGTTGCTGAAGGGGAACATCCTCAAGCAATCCTGGAAGATGACGCCGCAGAAACCTAAGGCACCTCCCTCCATTAAGTTTCCGTGGAAGAATGTGTGGCCCAATGAGATGATCACCTAGTACCCCTAACCACACATTCAGTGAGAAACGGTGCTGGTGTGGTGACTCATGAACAGCATGTGTGTTTATTTCACACCAAAAATGTGTATTATGATGATTAAAAACACAATCGCGTGTGAATTCTGCTTCGTCTGTAAATAAAATGTTACATGCGAACCGAGGGTTGACTACAGTCTGTTGTTGCATCCACTGACAAAACATCACTCTAGGAACAAAGTCCGCATCATTGAGACATTGAACTCGTTGGAGGTGGTAAGGGTACAGTAAATTGCGCTGTAAAATTCTCCATACACTACTGTGGCTTAGTACAGGCACTTGTGTGGCAATTCTTCTCGTCGAGGTTCCTGGAGAGAGTTGTACTGCTTCCAACACCATATTCTCAACCTCACGCGTAATGCGAGCAGGCCTACCTACTGATCTGCCATATGCAACACCCCCTATTTTCTCTCAGGCGCTGATGGACCCTTGTAAAAGTACGACTTTCGGGGTGTCTTCGATTAGGATATGTTTCTTGGTACAAGCGTACAGCCTCCCGTGCATTGCCATTAGCCCTACCGTACATGAAATGCATATCCGCATACTCTTTGTTACTGTAAGGTTCCATTATAACTACAACACAGCACAAATGGCACTCCTCAGACGAGACTGATACCTTTTGAGACTGTGTACTGTATCCGTTCCTGTACATTCTGCGTGTATGGTTTCATTACAACTCCACCTCTCGGCAATGTTCAGTTTTGTAAACAAATAACATAGGACGGCTTCAAGTGCGCAAGAATAAACCGTACGATGTTACAAACAATGACGTCAGTGGCGGCTTGTAACCATACAGTCGTAATTATCTCGCAAACGGCTCGTTTGCGAACCCATGTTTACTGGGACATTGTTGCTTCTATTGTCGTGTACGTTCAATCGTGTAAGTTTGCGCCATCCTTCTTGATACACCTTATATATATATATATATATATATATATATATATATATATATATATGGTATGATAAGAAAAATAAATGCCTGGACGAATATAATGGAGAATATAATACATATATAAGAAAAATAAGTGTTTGAATTGGATTCGCCTGGTGCTGTAATGGATATCACGCTGAGGTACAGACTCAGAGTTCCGGGTTCGAATCCCGTCCAGGCATTTATTTTTCTTATCATACCATATTAAACTTGCATTGCTCAATGTTAAACATTTAATTATAACATATATATATATATATATAATTATAAATTACTGCATAAAATTTCAATAAAAGCTAATAGTTTATAAGAAATAATAGTGACAAAATAATAAAATAGTAATAAAAATAATCGTGTTCCATTAGTCTTGGAGGATAACTTTCGATATTTTTATTAGATTGTAATTAAATTGTAAAATATTGCCTATAGTGACAAAGAAATATGAATATCCACTTTTTAATGGTGTACTATAATTATAATTTATACTCGAGTCAGGATGATCAGAGTTCATAAATGCCAACTTCCTTTCATCATCTTCATCATCATCAATAGCGCTAAAATTCAATTCAGACCTTGGCGTTCTTAATTATTCACCTCTATCCCTCTCAATGTGTATATATTGTCATATTTGCCAATTCCTACAATTTAATATAGGAATTTCAACTACGCCCCTTTATGGAATCCATTTATCTCTTTGTCGGATTCTTACAAAAAGACCTTCTCTGATTGGTGACGACCTTAGTTATAGCTACTATTATTACTCATTCTCCGAACATGTCCTGCCTATTATTAATTTTCTAAGTTTCACAAGAATTGAAACTACATAAGTGAGCTATGATATCTATGGGTATCCAGATCTAATAAAAATTGTTAAATCTCGTGAACTGATGGCCAGGACATGTGACACGAATGAGGAATGAAAGATGGGATTAGGACATATTGCACGAATGGGATCATGAAAACTTGTTGGAAAACCAGAGGGGAAAATTCTTATTAGGTAGGCCAAGATTAAAGTGAGAGAATAATAATAATAATAATAATAATAATAATAATAACGAAGATTTGAGGGAGGTGAATTATACGTGTAGTGAATGATTGAAAAATGCTACCTCAGGATATTAATTAATAATGTAAACAGGACCTATGTTAAAATTATATATTTTAAAAGGGGATATGTGCCACTTTTATTGAAATTGAGTTATTAATGGATTCTTACTCTACGTAGATAGGCGCATCTTTCAGTGAAACAATATGTGGGTATATAACCGAGAAAGGTCAACAATTGACATTGAAAATATGATACATTTTTAAAAGGGAATATGTGTTGTGTTGCACGTATCCCTTTTTAACAATGAATACACGGAACACAGTTGCAGTATGCTGCACCGAGGAAAAGAAAAACTACGTAGATGCAGAGTTGAATATTAAATTTAAGCATGATATGTTTATAGCAGAGAACCCATATTTCGAAGGACATGTTTCTTATAAATATTATTTAGCCTACACATTTTTAGTCAAAGCTTTGGATATTCTTTAGGGCGGCCTCAAGTCGACGTGTATTCAGTGTGTGAAAGCCAATCTGTGGAGATTCAATATCCCAGCTTAGATAATAAGATTAGGAAGAAAGTGTACACAAACGAAGAGCAAAAATGTTCTATACACCCATGAAAAATGCTCAAAAGCATGTAGGTGAAGACACCGCCGTATCAAGTTTTGATTATACGCAGAACCTTCCACTTCCTTCTATACAACTCCAAGAAATATTTACTTGAGGCAGTTGCGGTGTTTTGTCTTCTGTGCACATTACTTAAAACAAATAAAGCAAAAATGTACATATTTCACGAAGGGCACGAAGAAGACATCAAATGATGTGTATTCATTTATTACACGCTTTATATTAGCTTGACCTGTATCTATCTATCTATCTATCTATCTATGTAACGGAATCTTCCAACGCGATTTTCACCCACTTAAAGTCATTGGATCGACTTGAAACTTTGTATAATTGTAGAGGACCCGTGACAATACAATAATTTCACATTTATTTTCTAAAATCCTGGCCACAATCATCAGAAAATTAAAAAAAAATTGTTTTTGTATCAATGTAACGGAATTTTTCAACGCGATTTTCACCCACTTGGAAACATTGGATCGACTTGAAACTTTGTATACTTGTAGAGGACCCGTGACAATGCAATAATTCCATATTTATTTTCTAAAATCCTGGCCAGAATCATCCGAAAATGAAAAAAATTAAATCTGGTATAATAGGTTGCGGACTTGTCGACTTTTTAGTCAACCGTTGTAAGAGCTCAGTTGGTAGAGCAGTGAACTCTTAGTGTATATAATTTCAGTAATCCATACGTCGCTGGTTCAAATCCGGCTGGGAGGGGTTTTTTTTTATAGAAGAGTATTACTTTTAGCTCATACTACAATAGTATCGAATTTAAAGATATTTACATTTTTATCTTATTCTGTAAAATATTAAAACTAAAAAATAAAAAATAAATAATAGTTCAAAAAACTAAAAGAACACGCTTTATTAGAAAACTAAAAAATGAAAAATAATTTAATATCCAATACGCTTGGGATAAAATTAAAGTGATCAACAAAAAAATCATCTTCAACACATATAGAATAAAACTAGAGTTATCAACAAAAAGAAAATAATTTTACCATCAAAAGCGTGGGGTGCTTTTTGTGATTTTTACATTTTCTTCTTAGAGAGCTTACTTTTACCAATATCTGTTTATTATCAAATATATTAATTGATATAGAGCACCCCGCGCTTTTGATGGTAAAATTATTTTCTTTTTGTTGATAACTCTAGTTTTATTCTGTATGTGTTTAAGATAATTTTTTTGTTGACCATTTTAATTTTATCCCAAGCGTATTGGATATTAAAATTATTTTTCATTATTTAGTTTTGTAATAAAGCATGTTCTTTTAGTTTTTTAAACCATTATTTATATCAGACTATTTCAACACAATGATACTGGAAGCTAAAAGTATTTTTTGCGCGATAGTGCGTTTTATCGAACTAAAAGCAATGGCGACCAAGATTGAAAGTTCAACTTCCTACATTTCGGGGTTGCTATCCTAAATAACTATATTGTAATAAAAATAACTATACTGTAATAGTACATATTACAGCCCTGGGGGTCCGTTTATCGGGCCCCAGCTGTGCTCACAACAGCAACAGGGCGCGTCCCCGGGTGGCGGATAGGGGAACGGTCGGTGGTTTGCTTGCACTCCTCCCGGCTAGGTCCAGACCGGACCCGCGGGCCATTTGTGAGGTCGTCAAGACTCGAGCGACCTGATGCACTACATAGCTCGTGCTGCGCCCACTTCAGCAGCAAATCGCGTCCCCTCGGTGACGTAGTGGGGAAAAGGTCGGTGGATCAGCTAGTCAGTCCTCCCTTCCAAGTCCGATGGACTCGCGGACCATAAGTGGGGTCAACAGGAGACGAGCGCCCTGTTGTACTAAAGCTCAAATATCCCGGCCCACAGCGGGATCAGCGGCCGTCGTGGCGAGGCGGTGGGAGATTGTGGAGATCAGAAGCTCCCTTCTCTTGGTTAAAATCCCGAGGTCCTTTGTGGGGGCACCAATGGCGATGAGCTCCCTGGATGCCTACATTGCTCAGTGGGCTGACTCACAGCAGCGGCACGACTAGGCTTAGTCTTGCGAACGGGCTGGTTGGGATAATACCGGGCGTAATGCTGGGAATTACCACCAGGTCGACAAGCTCGAGAAAGGAGGAAGCGCGGTCTTTTGGCTTTTGGGACTTAGCGCCGACTCTGGAACCGAGTGACCCAAGGACAATCTGTGAGATCGTCAGGAGTTGAGCGACCTGACGTACTAATGCTCAGGCTGGACCCACTTCAGCAACCAAACACGTCCCCAGCTGGTGCACTGGGGGAAAGATAGGTGGATCTGCTAGACAGTCCTCCCGGTTAAGTCCAAGGGACTCGTGAACCATTAGTGGGGTCGGCAAGAGTTGAGCGCCTTGTCGTACTAATTGCTCATCTGTTGGAGCTTGCGAGCTCCGTGCTGGACCACAACAGCTGCAGAAGGCGTCCCTGGGGGCACACCAGGGCTCGGCTCGGACCAGTCCAGAGGGGAGCTACTGTACTGGTTCCTGGCTCGGCCTACGGGCCCGTCGACAAACTGTGGGGTCGCCAGGAGATGAGCACCTGGATGTACTAAAAGTCTCACACTGTTGGGCTTGTAGCCCTAGCCGGTCTCACAACGGCTGCAGGACACGTCCCTGGAGGCAGAACAGGGGAATGGTCGGTGGATCTGCGACAGCAGTCCTCCCGGCTAGGCTCATGGAGCCCGTGGACCAACTGTGGGGTCGTCAGGATTGAGCGACCTGATGTACTATGTAGCTCAGCAATTCCCAGAACTGCAAACTCCAACACCCTCTCCCTGGGGTGTTGGTTTAAGGACCGTGAACTTGAACGTGGACGTGAACATAGGATAGGGAGGACTAGAACTAGGACTTGGGAGTATGGTCATGACGACCGAGGTATCCCAAGGGGTGGACGGATGGGCCTAGAGTATATATTACACAGCAGTTGCAACTCCAACACCTTCTCCCTAGAGGTGTTGGTTTCAAAGCCGAGAACTCTTGAACGTGGACGCGAACTTAGATAGGGAGGACATGTTTAGGACTTGGGAGTATGGTCATGATGACCGAGGTATCCCAAGGGGTGGGGGAAGGGCCTAAAAGTACATATTACAAACACGCGTGTGGGAAGTAAAACCACTGCCCTCTATGTATATACAAAAAAATATCCAAAAGGTAGTGTTAATATACATTATACGAAACAAATCACTGCATTTTAAATGAACTGAAGATTATTTGAAACAATCAATATGTACTTGCCACCATTTTATTACTCAATTGGTCTCACGGCCTCCCGTTTTTTCAACTAATAAACATTGCCCACACTATTAAAGTTGGCCAATTGTTTATAATTAACGCAAATATTTCCAACAAATATATTATTATTTTACTAGTATTTATTATTTTGAAAACACCATTTCGCAAAAAAATAATGTACAACGCACGTTTGTGAAGTGCTTTACAGAATCCAGGAAAATGTTAAAAAAACGAGCTATAGCGAGGTTTTTAACATTTTCCTCGATTCTGTAAAAACCACTTCCCAACCTCGCATCGTAACATACTATTGTTCAGCGATAGCTTGTGAAAACAAAACCATACTGTCATTAGATTTCTGCTGAACTTGTCTGACAGTAGTCGCTTTAAGAATATTAATCTTTACTTCCCAGTACGCGGACATTCATACCTACCATGTGATAGTGATTTTGGATGTATCTAAATGATCAAAAAATGTGACAGAATTTACACAGTTGGAACACTATGAAGACCTGACAGTCAAATTAACCACAAAAAAATCGATTTACTGTGAAATAGGTTCAGACAGAAGATACCCTTTCATTTAAAACCCGGTGACCAAAAAAATACAAGATACCTCTAAAGCAAAGAGTTTATACTTACACAAGGCTCATCAAAATCGTCAGGAGTGCCATTCAAAATCAGGGGATAAAGAGAATTTGAATACCAAAACAGTTTCTCAGGAAAAGTTATTGTTAAAGAGTTAGTGAATGTTTCGACATCCTATACATTCGGTTTGACAGCTAACAACAGTGCACTTCCACCTTTACCAACCATAAGAGCTTAACCCATTAGGGACTAATTCCGATCAAATGGAAAAAGGCGTTAGAATTACCGTGTGCAATCCATTCTGCTTACCTTTGTGTGTATTAAATGAGAATTCTACTCCAAGTTATATCAGATCCGAAAGTTCAGGTACATAGCGAAGACAGTGATGATGGAAGTGATAAAGAATAAGACGTAAGACATCAAAAACTTACGTTTATTTTTAACAAAACTTCCACTATTGTACATGAGTGAAGAGTAAAACAATGGAACAATGAGACTGAAATGAAGTTGAGTATTTTTTATTTTATTCGTTTGAGTGTTTGTGTAGATTAATATTATTTCTACTTCAAAATACTGTAAAATTATTTTCCCTAATTATGTTCAATTTAATAAAGTAACAACAGAAGAAAACAAATATGTCTGAAAGTGATGGTTAAAAGGGGACATTTGTTATTTTTATACGGCTGCCATGTTGGTATTTATGCACATGTATATAACTGCCGAAGGTTCAGATACAGTTAGTAACATTCTTGTTCATACAGCTGAGTTTTTGTGATATCAAGTAAATTTTCTATCTTCCGACATGTGATTTATTCATGTCAGAGTATCATAACAGCCTAACACACCTATACTTAAAATAAAATATCTTTTGCAACTATTTCTATTCAAAATATAATTACAACTAAAACCACCGAAATTAAACATTCACTTGTTTGCAACATTTCTGTCCATACACTTAAAACACCAAAAATCAAAACGTGGAACAATGTCTTCATTTAATACTTAGTAGAGTATCCCTTAGCTTTAATCACTGCTTGGCATCATTGTTGCATTGAATTAACCAGTTTTTTATTGTCTCAGGTGTGATTTTATCCCATTCTCCTCTAATGAAACGTTTCACCTCTTCTTTTGAGGTCCCTTTCGTTTTACGGACATTTTTCTTCAACTCGGCCCAAAGATTCTCTTTGGATTTAGATCAGCTGACTGAGGAGGTGTTCTCAACTGCTTCGCAACGTTCCAGATCAACCAGAACTTGTTAACGTCTGCAGTATGTTTACTGTCATTGTCTTATTGGAATATCTATTTCTGTCCCAGTCGCATTTTTTATGGCACTTTATTTTACATTTTCCTTCAATATCCTGTTGTAATGCCACTTATCCATTATTTCGTCAATGAAGTGCAGGTTTCCAACCCCGCTGGAAAACATATGGGTCCAGATCATAACTGAACCTTCTCCGTGTTTCACAGTCTGAAGAGTATTCGCCTCATCATCAGCAATGTCGGGTTCCCTCTAAACCCTTATCATACCATCTGATCCGAAGAGATTTATTTTGCTTTCATCGGACCAAATTACACGATCCCAAAACTCCTGTGATGTGTTTACATACTCTTTTGCAAAGAGTAAACTTGCAGCACAATTTTTTTCACTTACATATGGCCTTTTTTCGCGGTCTGCGGCCATGATAATCATGCGATCACAGGCACACGACGAACAGTCTGATTGCTCGTTTGTTTTCCGGACACTTCTTCCACCATTGACCTAAGTTCCGGGGCTGTAATCCGAGGATGTGCTCTAACATGTCTGAAGATAAAACGTTCTTCTCTTTCGTGTATTATTATTTTTCTACCTTTACGCTGAAAATATTTTCTATGGTACCTTCATACTTGAACTTGTTAACTATGCACTGTACAGTTGCATGTGATTTGCCCACTATATTGCCTGTTCTCCTCAGTGGTTTACCTCTTAAAGTAAGGTTGATAATAGTTCTCTTTAAGTCTGAACTTAGCTATAATCTCTTCTCCATTTTGTACACAAATGAAGAAAGTTCGCCAATTCTATGAAACACCCCTCTCTACTCGTTCACTTGAGTAGGTAACGTAACATACGTCTACAGACACAGAAAGGATAGAGACAGCATTCTTTGAGTGCATGAACAAGACTGTTGCATTCAAGATCCATTCATACTGCTATGCTAAAGTAATGATTGGTTTTACAAATTAATTTAAACGTGTCACAATACAAAATTAATTGACATACATTTCCGTAACACAGCTAATACTATTACGCCTCCTAGTATCGATTTTAAAACTTAAATAGGCCTAAAATTAACAAAAATATAAGCTGTATGAACAAGACTGTTACTAACTGTATTTTAAAACATGTTTCCCTTATTCATTCAAAACACTATAAAAAATATTAAGTGTATCATACACTTTAGACAGCTTTTGTCTCTCTCTCTCTCTCCCCCCCCCTCTCTCTCTCTCTCTCTCTCTCTCTCTCTCTCAAAATATTGGTTATTTAACAATATCCTCTTTAAAAATGAGTGATTCAATTATTAAATAAACTTTAATTAATTTATGGAAAGCTTATGCCGCTTGTATATGAACCTCCGTGTTCGATATGCCAGTGAATTAGTTCACTGGACTTTATATAATTTTTTTAATATGTTTAATATCATTATATTCATTACATCTGAGTAGAATAGGCCTAAAGGTCTTAACTCGGCAGTGAAATAAATACACAAATAAACTTCTGTATTTTTCTATTTACTTAAAAACGTGCACTCATACACCGTGTGGTTTTACATAACCAATGTAATTATATATTGTATTGATACTTTTTTAATATGTATGATAATGTTTCTTCATTCAGAAGATAACATAGAAAGTAAATAAGAACCAACATTTTTCTAGGTCAAGTAAACAGAGAATAAACAACACTTCTTTTCACAAAGACTTAACTGTCAGTCAGCAGCGCAGACGTGACATCTGAACACTGGATAGTTTGTTTTTTCTTCCCAGTTCATCCATTTGAAAAAAAAACGCGATTTAAAAAAAAAGTGATGACGTAGCTCTCGACAGTAATAAATCGATAATCGATGTATGGAGGACATGGACAGGTCACCTGCTTCACTTCATTTTAGACAGAAATGAAGTTGGTGAGCGATGGAGATAGGGGAACATGAAAGGATATGAAGAGGCTGATTTCCAATCTCGAGTTACTAACGCTCCGAGGCTGATGTACCCTTCTAGTATCTGAATACAAAAATTCTGTCAATTTTTCTCCAAACAAAATTTCCCTACATCACTCATTGAGTGTAAATTGTTTTCTCATAGCCGTAAGTGATGGAGAATTTATACAAAAAATTACCTGCAAAATCTATCATTCATACTTTTTTGTACGATAAAAAAAAGACTTGTAACTGAAGGATTTGTTAAAATAAGAATACAATTCGCATTCCAACGAATATTTAGATTTGCACTTTTCTGTAATATTCTGTTATATATTTAGGCCCTAATGTGTAACTCTCATACAGGCAATTTACTTCATCCTAACTATTCTAACATAAAAACATCGGCACACACACACACTAACTATATATATATATATATATATATATATATATATATAGTGCGGCTCCGTGGTGCAAGCGGTTAGACGCTCGCCTCTCACCGGTTGGGTCCCGAGATCAAGTCTCGGTCACTCCGTGTGGGTTTTGTGGTGGACGAAACGGAGCTTGGGCAGATTTTTCTTGGGGTTTTCTCCTGCCTCCATCATTTCTCCATATTCATCTCATCCATTTCGTTTCATTTCGTTCATCTGCCTCCGTTATGGTGCGTCAGGCGTGGCGGTCGGCACCCTTGTCATTCGCAGATCTCTATACAGGGCCTTTATCTCATCGCATCCCGCGTCCCGACCCTGCGTTGGACACGAGTTGAGGATATATAGTATATGTGTGTATTATTTTCTGAAATAATTATCTGCAAACGTATATTTTCCTTGTAAATGACATGTTTAAGAAATTTGCAGGACTATTGATTGTTTGACAGAATATGAATGAATGAAAGACTGCAGCGACATATGTGCCATTAATGGCTGCGGCCTCCTCTAATCGAGTAGCTCGTTGTGTTCTCAAAATATGAATACATCCATATGAGCTATTGGCCCAATTCGTTTGCTCATATTATAGCGTCTCTCATCACACAGGTTGCAGAACTACTTCGATTCTCTCATTAAACATTTCACACTAGAGATTGATGTTAAGTTCCTCTCCTAGCTCGGTTTGTAGATTCCTCCAGGTTTCGCGGTTCCGTGCTACGCTGGACCAACAGACTCGGCGATTTTCCTGAAGGAATCGGCGCATTTCATTCTCGGACTTCCTATCGCCAATGCGGGGGTCCCATATGGCGGAAATATAATCCCATCTGCTATTTGGAACTATTGCAACATTACCATCCTCCAAATCCATATCAGAATATTTGTGCTTTGAGCTACGTCGGTTAGTCCTCACATTCTCCTTAGGTTAGTTGTTATTTGTCCCTGAGAAATATCCTCACAATCTTCAGTTACATTTTTTGTTGGAAAATTCTAACACGTCGGCCGCGGTGCACTAGTGGCTCAGAGGGTCGCAGGTTCAAACCCGGCCGGGGTCGATGAATTTTTAGGACGTAAAAATCCAAGGAGCAAGTCCTCCGGGAGGGACTTTAAGCCGTGGGTCCCGAGTCTGAAGATTTTGAGGCTCGTAAAAGTTACTTAAGCCAGAATAAAAAGGCTTCTAAGAAAAAATTACCGTTCTCAACGTCCTAGTAATAGCGTAGTTGCCTGTTAGATGTTTCATTGAGTCTGTGTGTTGACCGCATGCCATTCATATAAGGTAAATAAGAAAAATTAACTTGGTCTAGTAACTCCTTACAAAGGAGAGGCTATGGCTCAACAATGGGCTACGCTCTTATACATAGATAGATATTCTAATATATTTCTGTCAGAATCCAAGTTTGGCATATGTATAACAAAAAGAGTGAAGACATAAGACTGCAATACTTCCAATCTTGTTTCCAGTCAATGATTTATCTATCCATCAGTATGAATTTCAATGACCAGAATGCTCTCCATGTCGAGGAAATCATTACCTTTGCTTCTTTTACTATGTGATTATGGAATTCTACGTTTTGTCCCGTAAACATCCTCCGTTACACAATTTCTATATACAATGGCGGAACAGCCCATTTTTGGGCCTTTGCCTCTCCTTTGTTGGGAGTTACTACACCAAGTTAATTTAGTTACGCTTATTTTCCTAGAGATGGCATGAATAGTATACGGTCAACATACCAACCCAATGAGACATCTAGTAGACTTTATTACTAGGATGAAGAAGGTCAGTAAATTTAGCACAGATGCCTTTTATTCAGACTTGCGATTCTTTTACGAGCCTGCAAATTTTAAGAGTCGGGACCTATATCTTAAAGTCCCTCCCGGAGCATTTGCTCCTTGGATTTTTCCATCCTAAAAAAAATCCATCGACCCTGGTTGAAATTGAACCCGCGACCCTCGGGACCAGAGGCAAGGTAAGGTAAGGCGTTTTTGGTGAACTAATAAAAATTATATTGTTAAATAAATTTACCTCAGCGTTTTGACTCAAGGCGATTAGCGTTAGATTCGTACTCTCGAGGCGCCGACCAGCTGAACTGAGGTTTTTCCTGATTTGCCTCAGTCGTAAAGACAAATGCTAGGTTCAAAATTCATTATTAGGATCCATTTCATCACATTCACCTTTTTTATACAATAATTGAAAAATGAAATAAAATAAATGGATGTGATACGATCGTAAAAAAAAAAAGCGTAGTATGTGTTGTTGTATGTTTAGTGATTATTTTCTTTCCTCCCGCATTGAATTCCCATTTGTAAAATGGGGAGCTCATTATAAGATAAGATTTTTAATAGAATTTGCAAGAATAAGACTACGTTTCATATTATTTACAGACGCTTTAATACAAAGATCAAATTGCGTCTTAGGAGTTGAGTGCTTAAATTCATCTAGTGTGTATTGTAACAACTAATCTGCCGGTCAAATTGTGAGAAAAGGCGCTAAACGAGATAGGTGTGTCTCGAGAGTGTACGTTTGGTTAACAAGATACGGAAAAACCAAATACAGATCGGTCGTAAAATCGGAAGGAATAGGCTTCGCTCTATTCGCGTTACATGAAATATACAAGAAGTGGATGCATTTTAATCGTTGAAATTATAATTTATTAATTTTGGTGTACCTAAAATTCAGTTTTTGTATTTTAAAACAATACATTTTCTTTAAAAACTATATTTCACACTGAACCGAAAGTGCCTTTTGCGGTTCAGTTATCATCTTCGTGCTCCTTCCCGCTTACGAACATTTGTGAAGCCTGCCAATGTTTCCTGTGTTCCGTGTGGTTACCCCTTCCTTCTTTACCCTTTCCATTGCGGCATCTTGGTAGCGCACATCCCTTCTCCTGGCGAACCTGATATATGCTCGGAAATCTCAGTGGACTTAAACAGTCAGTCGATCGGCCTAACAAGTGGCGTTTGGGTTCTTTACGAGTGGATTCAGTGTTGGAATCCTACTCTGGAGTACCATGCAAAGGGTGAAGTTAGCATGGTAATGCAGAAGATAAGCATGTGGATTGTAAACCGAAGAATGGTTGGATTTAATTTAATCTAAGTCAGCATGGAAGAAGGATTTCCGATTCTGCTTAGAGACGTTTGAGTGTGATTGTTTGAATGGTACGTCGTTATCTTATTATGTTTTGTTTATTATTGGGGTTTGATTGATTGTTCCAAGATATAGTTCTGTTGTTTATATTACCTTATTTTTTTATAATAATCCACACTTATTTTTGTATTAAAAACCAATATTTTATGCTACTCCCCTTGTTCTTATTTAAAGAATAGCCATTGTTCTCTATCCCATAACGAAATTAGTTCAGTCCATGCAAATTATAATCAGTGTTATATTCACATGCATGTTCAAGTGGAAAAAGAAAGAGATGAATGGTTAGCCGCCTTCTATGGGCCCGAGGCAGGCTGTTTTGTTGTAAATAACTTCGTTGAATGTTTGGAACCTTTTACTAAGTACAGCAATATCATAACCCAACGATCCCGGAAGGTAGCAGTAACGTATTCGTATTTGTACTCTTTCTCTCTCTCTACGTACAATATGATTAAGCAGAGCGTGGTTGGTAAAACCAAGTCGCTACAAAATGGTTTCTCAGAGCGTGGTTAAGGGTTTGGTTTTTTTTTGGTTTAATTGCGCCCAAATGGTAACAAAGTGTTTACTTTGTATTTTTCATATTGAAAGATATGCTGTACTTATGTTGAAGTTATTAAGTACTGGTTTACGTGTTTGTTGTACATTACGTAAACATTGATTCATCTTTCTTCGTTCCAGAACAGAGACTGATTTATGCATGTAATACTACGTTTGCTTTATTGTTGTTTACATCTTGTGTCTATTATATTTAGTAAACATGCCTAGCTGGGTAGATATAGTATCCAAAGATAAGCTCGTTTGTGAATTAGACCTGCTAGGTATAGAAGTTGAAGGTGATGTAAACACATTACGTCAGCGGGTTCCGGCTTAAAAATTACATGAATTCTCTCTCCCAGCCTGAACAAAATATTAATAAAGCGTAAGTTCATTGTAGATGGTGCAACCCAAGAAGATTATTTGGCAGAACAACACAAGAGCATGAGTGATCGTAGACTTAGCTCTATCAAAGATTTATCTAGTGGAACTGTCTCCAACCTTTCTTCTTTTATGGAGCAGAATAATCAGCGGATTTTCCGAGAGTTGATTAGAAAAGTTGATCCCTGTGATGGTGAAGATAAGGAATCGCTAGTGGTCTTCCTCATCAAAATTAACTCGATTTTCGAATTGAAATTGGTTCCCGATGAGTATTTTGTAAACTCGATTTTGAGTTGCATCGGAGGAATTTTATTGAAAATCTGGAGTGAAGTTGTTAAGTTGAGATTCTCTTGGATGGAAAGTTTAGAACATGTGAAGTGTTCGTTGTTGCCTCCTAGATTGTTGGAAGACTTTTGGATTAAATTTGTGTCACGTCGATTCCAACTGCCTAAGGAATCTTTGTTGGAATTTATCGCCAATATACAAGGAGCTTCACTTGTGTTGAATCCTTTATTTTCTGAAGAAAAGTTAATTGATCTCATTCTGCAAAATATGTCCCCGGCTACTAGACAGCATTTGGTATTTTCTACAAAACCTCAAAATATAGCCGAAATGTGTCTCTTAGCCAGAAAAGTGGCGGACTTTGAAATTGCTAAAAGACAGAGGGACTTTAGTGAAAGAAGTAAAACTGACAATTTAAGTAAGTCTAATACTTCGACGAATCGTCCTTCTTGGCATTCAAAGAAGAATCTACAGTGTTGGAAATGTCAGCGGTATGGGCATTTGTCTAGAGAATGTCGGTCCAAAGATTTAACCATTCCTCAGGTTAATGTTGGGACTTTTTCCTCGAGAAAGTATAAGAAAAGAATTCAAACTTCTAAGAGAGTATTTCCTTCAGGGAAAAATAGACAGTCATCTTTTTCGGCAAATCTGCCTCATTTACCGGTGGAAGTTTTCCACCAGAAAATAGACGGTTTATTGGATAGTGGGGCATCAATTTCTCTTGTGCGAGAAGACTTTATCTCTGCTTTACCTAAGAAATTTTTGAAGAAGACTTCTTTGAAGTGTAAATCAGTCAACAATCAAGTTTTCTCTGTAGATAAGATGGTTCGTTTACACTTAAAGATAAATAAGTTTTTCATGGGACCAGTTGTTTTATGTGGCCCAAGAGTTACCTGTTCCTATTATTTCTAGGTTACGACTTTATGTCGAAATCCGGCATGAAAATCGATTTTCAGAATAGAGTCTGTAATTTCAGATTTGCTCGAGACGTTTCGCTGCCGTTTAAACGTACATCCTTGTATGTATGGGCATGCATATGGTAAGAATCCTTCGGAACAATGTTGTGTTATGTCTCTCAATAATCTTGAGGAGGATGAGGAATTATCTAAATTGGTGAAAGAATTCCCCCTGGATTATTTAGTGATCGATTAGGGAGAGCAAAAAACAGTTTTTGTGAACTGGAATTGTTGGATAATGTCCCTGTGCGGTCTCCACCTTTTCAGTTTTCTCCACCTAAGTTGCAGTTATTACAAAGCGAAATTCATAAGCTTATGCAACAAGGTGTTATTAGGCCAAGTCGTTCTAGTTATGCGAGCCCAGCCTTTCTTGTTCCAAAACCTAGTGGAGGCCATAGGTTGGTTATCGATTATAGGAAGCTTAATAATAAAGTGGTGTTTGATTGTTTCCCATTGCCCACTTTGGAAGCAGCTTTCCAAATATTTCATGGAGCCAAAGTGTTCTCCGTAATTGATTTGCATTCCGCCTTTTTCCAAATACCGTTAACTCCATCCAGTAGAAAATACACAGCTTTTGTCACTCCTAACGTCCTTTACGAATTTAATATGTTGCCTATGGGTTTGAGTGTAGGTAGTCAAGTATTGAGTCGTGAATTAGACAAGTTGTTTGGAGATTTGAAATACAAGTATGTTTTTCAATACTGTGATGATCTCATTGTGTATTCTTCTGATATGCAGCAACATCTTGCTCATTTGAGAGAAGTCTTTGAAAGGTTAAACTATAAAGGATTTACTGTTAATCCTGAAAAGATCACTTTGGGATGTTCTAAGATAAAGTTTTTGGGTCATTTGCTGTCAGCCGAAGGTATCCAGGTGAACCCGGAGAGAGTTGAAGCCATCAAAAATCTTCCTACACCTAAGAATTTGAAAGGCGTTAGAAGTTTCATGGGAATGGTAGGCTTTTATGCCAGATTTATTCCTAACTTCTCTCAGGTTGCCCTTCCTTTGAATAACTTGAAGAAAAAGAAAACTAAATTCTTATGGAGTCAAGAATGCGAAGCTTCTTTTCAAAGTCTTAAATTAGCTCTTTGCGAGGCTCCCACTTTACAGGTTCCCGATTTCAATAAGAAGTTTATTCTTCAGTGTGACGCCAGTGATGGAGCGTTAGGTGCGGTTCTTAATCAGGAAATTGAAGGCAATTTAGCGCCTGTGGGATATGCTAGTCGCACTTTAAATGAAGCCGAAATAAAATACAGCATTTACGAAAGAGAGATTTTAGCTATTGTTTTCGGTTGTGAGAAGTTCCGTACCTTTCTGGAACATAACCGTTTTGTGGTTCACTCAGATAATCAAGCAGTTTCTTGGTTATGTAAGAACAGTGGTACCCTGGGTTAGAATCGGTAGGTGGGTTGTGCGTCTTTTCTGCTTTCAATTTTGAAGTAGTTCATGTGAGAGGATCTGATAACGCAGTAGCTGATGGTTTATCGCGACTGTTCCATGAAGATGAAGTTCCGGAGCACCCTCAAGTCAATCTTCTATCGAACTTTCCTGCATCATTTAAAGATCTTAAATTGCATCAACAAGAAGATGAGGACTGTAGGAGACTGTTTGCTCAAGTTAGAGCTGGCACTAATGGTCCAGATTTCTCTTTACATAGAGGTCTATTAGTGTACAATCCTCGAAAAGGTCCGAAGAATCGTGTGTTTGGTTCCCGTAGTACTGCGGCCTGTTTTGCTCAAGTATTATCACGATTCTCCTTTGGGCATGCATTTGGGCATTGCCAAGACTATGGAAAAGCTCAATAGACAATATTATTGGCCTCATATGGGTGAGGATGTGCGTAAATACATTTTTGAATTGCGTTGATTGTCAGCGAGCTAAGCCTGCCCCTAATACTAAAGTTGGTCTTCATTCGGCGGAGCCCTCCACAGCTCCCATGCAAAGACTCTTTATTGATTTCTTTGGTCCCTTAGTTCGTTCTAAGCGAGGTAATGTTGGGGTTCTAGCAGTTGTCGACGGGTTCTCTAAATACGTGGTGCTTCATCCTGTGAGATCCTTGAAATCTAATGCAGTTGTAGAATTCTTCACTAGAAACTTTTTTCCGAGCTTTTGGTGTGCCTGAATCCATTGTTTCGGATAATGCTAAGGCCTTTACTTCTCGTATGTTTAAGAATATGTGTTTCGATTGGGGTGTTCGTCGCATTACTACTTCTCCCCATTATCCAAAACCTAACCTTTGTGAGAGGTTTTTCCGCTCGTTGAAAGCAGGGCTTACCATTTTTCATAATGTCAAGCAAAATGTTTGGGATCAACATTTGCCGTTGTTTGCTTTGGGTTGTAATGATGCGGTCCATGAGTCGACAAAAAACTACCCCTGCCGAATTGTTTTTGGGTAGACGTATTATGCATCCCTTAGAGTTAAATTGGCACATCACGGAAGCCGATTTAAGTGATTTGAAACAAGCCGATAAAGTTCAGAAATGGGAGGAAGCATTCAAGAACCTTAAGCTCGCTAAAGAGAACGTAGCTAACAGGTATAATAAGGATAGGAAGGATGTCTCTTATAAAGTTGGCGATCGAGTACGTTACCGCCTTTATCCACTTAGTAATCGTGGGGAGCAACGTATGGGAAAACTTATGTTCAAATGGTCTGAACCCTATGTTGTAAAACGCTTGCTAACACCAGTAACTCTGGAGTTAGAAAACGTCAGTGGCCATGTTATGAAACAGCATGTGAGTCAGCTAAAAAGATGTAGTGATATCCAGTAAATTCAAGCATGTTTGTTATAAATGAAAAAGAGCTGAATGTTAAAGCTAAATTACTATGTATTATGACACATGTTAAATTAAGCATATCTATGGTTCTGCTTTCCTGTTTTCGCCTGTCTTTGTTTCAGTTTGTATGCTTACCTTTCCTTAAAACGTTGGCAGTTCTACAGTCTATATGCCTGGAGTGTTCGGCAGTCGAGCGCTTGGAGGATCCGGCCGACCCCCGAGTGCCCAGCTGACCGACATAGTGGCTTTGGAACTATGGATTCCTGGAAAGCGGTGGAACGGGATTGCGACCCGGCAATCCGAGGATTATCGTCACCCGAGTCTTCACCTGGAACGCCGCAATGTTGTGCTATGGCGGCTGAATCAAATTGGAGTCTATTTTTCAGCGCTGGAATAGTCTACATGAAAGCAGGTGTGGTGATCGTGATATTGGGGACGATGGAAGATTTGCTTTGAAGTTACCGCTGGAATCCAATAGTGCTTATGTTCCCCTCCCAACATGGGATTGCTTCTCTGGACTTTATTTGGAAGTCTATGGACTTTTTCTTTTTACCCGGAGGGTGTAGCGGGAGCTATTGAACCGAAAGTGCCTTTTGCGGTTCAGTTATCATCTTCGTGCTCCTTCCCGCTTACGAACATTTGTGAAGCCTGCCAATGTTTCCTGTGTTCCGTGTGGTTACCCCTTCCTTCTTTATCCTTTCCATTGCGCATCTTGGTAGCGCACATCCCTTCTCCTGGCGAACCTGATATATGCTCGGCAATCTCAGTGGACTGGAACAGTCAGTCGATCGGCCTAACAAGTGGCGTTTGGGTTCTTTACGAGTGGATTCAGTGTTGGAATCCTACTCTGGAGTACCATGCAAAGGGTGAAGTTAGCATGGTAATGCAGAAGATAAGCATGTGGATTGTAAACCGAAGAATGGTTGGATTTAATTTAATCTAAGTCAGCATGGAAGAAGGATTTCCGATTCTGCTTAGAGACGTTTGAGTGTGATTGTTTGAATGGTACGTCGTTATCTTATTATGTTTTGTTTATTATGGGGTTTGATTGATTGTTCCAAGATATAGTTTTGTTGTTTATATTACTTTATTTTTTATAATAATCCACACTTATTTTTGTATTAAAAACCAATATTTTATGCTACTCCCCTTGTTCTTATTTAAAGAATAGCCATTGTTCTCTATCCCATAACGAAATTAGTTCAGTCCATGCAAATTATAATCAGTGTTATATTCACATGCATGTTCAAGTGGAAAAAGAAAGATGAATGGTTAGCCGCCTTCTATGGGCCCGAGGCAGGCTGTTTTGTTGTAAATAACTTCGATGAATGTTTGGAACCTTTTACTAAGTACAGCAATATCATAACCCAACGATCCCGGAAGGTAGCAGTAACGTATTCGTATTTGTACTCTTTCTCTCTCTCTACGTACTATATGATTAAGCAGAGCGTGGTTGGTAAAACCAAGTCGCTACAACACCATGTCATATACTATTTTCAATTCTCGAAACTGGAATTCCCTACCACAAGAAATAAGGGGCTGCCGGACATTGGCATCTTTTAAAAGAAATCGAAATCTATCCTATTTGCTCTAACGTCGACTTCATTATTACCCAGTGTAAGGTACATATATTAATTGGTGTTTCTCGTATAATTTATCATGATTATATATTATTATTATTATTATTATTATTATCGTAAGTATTATTATTGTTATTATTGTATAAAATTTTGGTTTGTACATGAAATATACGTTGCTACATTTAATGTATCTTTAACTGTTTATAATTAGTATAGTGTATATCTATATTTGTCAAATATTTATTTGTATTTGTGCTAGTTGAGTGTAAGAGAAGGCCTTATGGCCTTAACTCTGCCAGAATAAATAAACCATTATTATTATTATTATTATTATTATTATTATTATTATTATTTATTATTATTATTATTATTATTATTATTATTTTTCTCTTAACTTCGTATTGACCAACTAACTCACTGCTGTATCAAAACCGTAAGTTTATGGCCTCGCGGACATAAGCTCTCCATACATCCCTATCCTGAGCTAATGTTTTCCAATCATCCCCTGAATAATCTATTTATCTCAAATCATGGTTAATGTTGTTCTCCCACCTCATTCTTAGTCTATCAACTGTCAGTTTTCCCTGTTTTTCTACATGGTAACGTTAACCTTGTCGTGTGCTTAAATGACCCCGAAGAAACTATACCGCCGCGGCAGCATTGTGCCGAATAGGTTACCCATGCTGGACAAGTCGAAGGCGATAAGCAAGACGAAAAAAGTACCTTGGTTGAAAAGAGTTGATGATGTTTGACTATAAAAATACAATCGTCAAAGAACGCGAACATGGGTTCCATTGGGGTAAAATTTTCGGAGGTGTAAAATAGTCCCCCATTCGGTTCTCCGGACGAGGATTATTTCAGGAATCCATGCCAAAGGTTCAAACACTGGGGCATGTTACTAGGAACATGGAATGTTAGGAAAATATATAGTAGTGTAGCAAAAACTTTATATTAATGATTCAAAATTTAAATGATCCACGAACATAATAAAATGTCTTGTTACTAATTTGAAATCCATTCTTACAACAGTAACGCATTATAAATAAATGTTATATATTTATTGACGATAATAGAGTATTTAAACTTTTTAATTTTGTATTTTTTCCCATGTGTATACGTGAATAAAAACAGAATTTAAATCATGACATTTATATTCAAGAAGGATATGCATAAAAAAATTCTCATTGGGCCAAGTTTATTTATTTGTTCCCGTTTTTAATCACATTTTCGTTGTTTTATTTCCATAGGGAATCTATATATGTATTAAATTAAATCCCACTCTATGTTTTATAAATGTTCAGTCTTTCATTTATTTCTAGGAATTATCAGAGAAGATTAAGTCTAATATAAATTTAATCACCTAGTCTACCTATAAGTTTGGAAAATTGGATTGTAATTATTTAGATTATATGTTCTTATCTATTACTCCAGTCTAAGTTTTGTAATTCTGAGATCTTTCGTTTTTTCTATTTTTCAAATAAAATTAAGTAAGAAAATAAATTTGATATATCTAACCGAAGCTTGAAAAAAAGTTAAATTGTAAACTATAGATTATTTTCTTACTGACTGATCCAGTAATTCCAAGACGTTAAACATAAATATAATATTCAGATCACAAAAATAAACGTTTTACTTCTGGTATGATACCACACAGCGGAACATTTACCTTCAGTCATAGCAGCCCTGTTGATCCGTCGCACGGACGTAGATACTAACCATATATATTCAGGAACAAATAGCAAATTGAAGTATTTACATTGTTTATCATTGCTAGTATTCCCGCATACAAATATTAATTGAAATTCACAGACTGGCCTGAAGCGAGTGTACGCGGGATGGTACGGCATTAGTTCGCAAATCATCCATAAAGGAAGCAGGTAAATATTCAACTATGTCGGATAATACGTAATTTTTCGTTATTTACTATAATATGACATTATTAAATAAATTGAAATTAAATATTTTTTTACCATAAAATAGCGTTCGATATTTTCAAGGGCAAGTTAGTAAACATACTTCAGTGAACCTATATATATATATATATATATATATATATATATTTTTTTACTATTTAACTCATGCCCCAAATGCGGAGTCAATGACCAATCACGTTTCAATTAATTGTTTCACTACCAATCACAGTCGTGTTTCACGCGATATCTATCAATTAAGTTATTCATGTTTAAAGAAATCTCTTCCTTTTTTTAATATTCTGAATAGGTCCAAAGCATTATTTTTAGTGACTGACTCTCTAAGAAATACGTTGATTATAGCAAATTGATATATTAATATGTAAGAATCACGGAAATGCATGTAGCTCCCAGGATTGTATATATACATATTAGTGCACGAATGTAACCAGATAACGCTTGCGAGATATAACAGAAAACATTGTAGCAATTGATTATTATACCACAATAAAAAAAGAAACCACTGTTTACAGTTTCTTAAACGTATTATTTCCCAGGTATTTACGTTCCAGAAAAAATACAATTGGCATATTTGCATCATAGGATATCTAGAAATTAATTAGTAACCTATAATGTTGGTTATAAACATGGTTATAAAAGATTCCGGGCTATGTGGCCGTGGTCTATAACTGGCGTTCTTCCAGACGTTTCTCCCTCAACTGCGGAGGGCATCTTCAGTGGCGAGCGCTTCAGCTGTTGTTTCTCTGTCGTAGACTCGCAGTCTACGACAGGGGAAACAACAGCTGTAAGCGCTCGCCACTGAAGATGCCCTCCGCAGTTGAGGGAGAAACGTCTGGAAGAACGAAACGCCAGTTATAGACCACGGCCACATAGCCCGGAATCTTTTATAACCATGATTACCGGCCGTGAAAGCCTTGCATTCCACTATTGGTTATAAACAGTTTGATATGATTCATTTTTTTCTCCACTAGAGTGCATTCATACAATATTGCGATCCTTTGGCAATAAATAATATGATCTGGTTGCAGTGATGAACGAGTTGAAACATAACAAACGTTTCTCATTTGTTTTCAAACATTTGCCGTTTACATTAAGTATATAAATATTTTAAAATAACTATATTTAAATAATGATTTGTCAGTAAAGAGCTTAATTTTATGCGTTAAATAGTTCTAACAAATTCCATTCTTGATTTCCAAATTCTCTAGATAAATTGGAAATCACTCGTGGCATTACTTATGATAATTGTATTTTCTGGAGAAACTCGAGGGAGAGAACAATCTTATTACCGTAGATGTTTTCTTCAGTCAAAATAAATTCTAGGTTAAATTTTCATTATTACTAATTCATCATTTAATAATTAAATGAATATACCTAAAATCATTAAAAATACAAATATAGATAATGGGAATTTATTGCCTTTTTTCAGAATAAAGAAAGAAAACCCATAATTATGCATTTCATTGCGCACGGGCCTGCTTGGCCGTACGTGCATTATTTTTCCATGATAAAAAATAAAACTAATTATATAAACAAATACCTACAAATACACCTGTATCAAAAAACAATAACAGGCTACATATAAGTAAAGTCTATGTCTACACTAAATCACAATAATACATATCTACATTCATCCATATTCCGTACATTAATATTAAAAAAATGGCTAGAAAAACAACATTAGAAAAAAAAAACACACACACATACACCCACACACCCCCACACATATACACACCGCACGCTCATACCCCCCGCCCCCGCCCCTCCAGGCATCAAATACACTATCAGACTATTCAACTTATCGGAACCTACTATTATATAACATAATTAAAGATCGAAAACAAATTACCATATTGAGATTCTCTTATTGTTAATACATATATCCTTAATCTACAATTTGTTATATCTCAATTTCTTAATGTACCCAAAAATTTGCATGTTTTTGATCACTCTCGATCCGTCCTAAAACATCCCAACACGCCACTCTCCCTCGATCCGACCTGTATATAGAAACATACAGCGTTCGTTTGGAGTCTTAAATTATTTATCAAGAACTGAAGCACTTTGAACCAAGGTGGTATGTAGTGGGTATATCTTAATCCGAGGTACGCGAGGAAAATTAATGAATTTCAGAGCTAAAGTATCTGAATGTGACTCGGAAGTAATATAGGATTCAGTGTACTTGCCTATGGCTGACGGTCGGTCCAGCGTGCTGCATACTGTAGCCTATGAGGCTTTCTTGGCAGCTAATTCCTTTGTGGCTATCAAGGTGGGGTTGTGGATCATTAACCATAGCCACATGGGGATAGCATGAGGAATATATGAGGATTAAAAATGAGGCCACTGAACAAGCGGAGAGCTTCGTATACTTGGGTTGAATTATCAGTAGTAACATGAACTGCTGCCAAGAAGTAAAGCAGAGGACTGCATTGGCAAAAGAAGCTTTTAACAAGAAGACAACATTTTCTGCAGACCTTTGGCAAAATAATTACGAAAGAGGCTAATGAAGTGTGGAGTGTAGCATTGTGTGGTGCTTGGACTTTACGACGGAATGAGAAATGCCACTGGAAGCTTTTGAGTGTGGATATGGAGAAGGATGGATCGTATAAAATGGACAAAGTTACAAATAATGATTTGCTAGACAGAGTGAGTGAAGAGAGAACAATGCCGGAACTCATAAAGAAGTGGAAAAGGAATTGGATTGGCCACTGGCTAAGAATAAACTGCCTACTGACGTATGCCCTAGAAGGAATGGTCAACGGAAACAAGGTTAGAGGCAAAAAAAGGCATTAGATGATAGACGATATTAAAATAAATGTTTTGTATGCAGATAAAAAAAGGAAGGCTGAGTTAAGGAAAGAGTGGAGAATGCTGAGTTTGCAGTGAAAGACCTGTTCTTGGGCAGAACATTATGTGTGTGTATGTGTATGGCGACAAGATGTGTTCGCCTAGCAAGTCGATGATTGGGTTTAAAAAGTGAACGTTGTCACACTAGAAGAGGGCGTCAGAAACTGCACTGCGGGCGAGCCGAGAATCGGAAAGCCAAACAGTGCAGAATGAGCCTGCTGTTCTAGGCGAGAAATCTCGCACAATTTACAGTCTGTTCATGAAGAGGAAACGCTCCATGGGATTTTGTGATCCAGCCAACATGGGCTAAATATCCCAGAGCATTGCCTCCTCATGACCATTAAGTGGTGGGTGTAGAAATTAGCTGGCCCTGGGCCTGAACGGTGTTATTCACGTTAGGCTACTGGAAAGAAGCTCAGATTTTAAGGTCTGAGTGTAGTAAACAGAAGGTACGAGGTTATTCAGTGTACACTGTCTCGGTGGACGCGCGGGTACCCCGACTGGGTTCTCAGGTCTGTTTCCCATGCGTGTTCCATTCTGCTGTCATGCTTTTTTCTCTCTCTTTTTCTCTTTATATCTCTCTCGTCCTTATTTCAATTCATTTTGTTTGTTTTTTATTTATTTTGGTTTGTTTTATTTTACAGCATCTATCTCACTACTTATTTATGCGAAATTATTTTCCCTTGCACGACACAATGAAATAGAACGGATTTCAGTTTCTGAGATAGTTGTGCACTTGTGAACCAAATAGCTGACCTCTGATCATGCGCAATGGTTTCGTTCTGGGACGTAAAAAATATATGTGCGCTATCAATTCTTTCAAAGCCTGTACATACATGAATATCAGATCAACTTTTATGAATCATTATCCACGAATGAGTTCACAGTTCTCAAAGCCATGTTTCGTTATTTTCCAACAGGGAAGAGATCTCTGGGCTGTCCAAGGAAGCGCTGGATACAAAATGCATCAGTGAGATCGTAAACAGGCCTCTAGGCCTAAGACTTGTACGGATGAAGAAGAAGACTTTCAATGAAGAAACACGTGAAGCCTAATTCAATAAGTACAGATCAGTATAGCCAATTGACAAAATGAAAAACATTGTTTTTTCGTAAATACTTTTTTGTAACGTGAAATGATTTCAGTTGGCTCAACAATAAAATATATAGCGATAATATGAACAAATTTATATTATATAATTTATATTATCCACCGCTGTGGTTTCGTGAGAACATCGCTGCTTCGCATCGAGCGGATCCGGGTTCGATCCCTGGTCGGACAAGTTTCCTGGATGATTTTTTAGGGATTTTTCCTCACCTGCAAGACAAACGTCTGGAAACTTCAAGGCCCCAACGGTCGCGGGACATCATCATTATCATATTCACCATGTTTAGTATGAATATATAGTGCGTTTCGTCTTAAATGTTTGTATTATCTCGGAAAAGTAACTGGATTGAGCTGATCACTCATTCGGGGATGCCCCCCATGTCCTTGTGTGGTCAAAAAGTGCATGACTGTGATCCATAGTTTAAAATACTTTGTGCCACTCTTTCAGGCCCGAGTGGAGTGTGGCTAATAAAAAAACACCTAAAAGCTAAGAGGTTATACAAAATGAATGGGATGGAATAATTTATAATGTGTTTCATTCCATGTTCACTTATAAAGGGTGTCTCTAAAATCACTTTCCATTTCAATGAAGGAAGGTAATTATTTAAAAGTCAATGTCATTGTGAATTTTTACATATTCTACGGCATTTCTACATGACCGCCATCTAGGTGAAAACATATAGGCCTATTCCATCTTTCAGCTGTGAAAAGAAATGTAGACTTTAACATCTAAACCGTGAAATAAGCCTGCTGCTTCTGTGATACGATTCCGTAAATCAAGCAGACGTGATAAGGACGTTTTTCGCAGAGTGAAACGTAGAATTTTCCACACTGTATTGACTTAGGCTTTCACGGCCGGAGTTGCTATGATGATCTTGAAGATGATTTCCGCGTGTAGGCGTGGTCTCGAGGCTTGAAGTTCCCCGACGTTTCGCCAGAGACTGCGTCTGGCATCCTCTAGGGTAGTCTTGAGGATGCCAGACGCAGTCTCTGGCGAAACGTCGGGGAACTTCAAGCCTCGAGACCACGGCCTACAGCCCGGAAGTCTTCTTCAAGGTCAATTTTCCTCACCGTTTTGCTAGGGGCTTTCAAGAAACGTTAAGCTGAAAATATATAAAACTATTATTCTACCAGTTATATTATATGGGTGCGAAACATGGACTCTTACTTTAAGGGAGAAAAGGAGATTACGAGTATTTGAGAATAAAGTTCTGAGGACAATTTTTGGACCAAAGAGAGATGAACAGACAGGTGAATGGAGAAGACTACATAACAATGAACATACATGGTCTTTATAGGAAGCCAGATATAATAAGAACAGTCAAGTCTCATAGACTGCGATGGGCCAGGACATGTTGCACATATGGGGAATGAGAAAGACGTGCATGGAAGCTTCTTGTAGGAAAGGCAGAGGGAAAAGCGCCAGTTGGTTAGACCAAAGAATGAGGTGGGAGAACAACATTAACTATGATTTGAGGGAAGTAGATTATACAGGGAATGATTGGAAAGCATTAGCTCAAGATAGGGATGTATGGAGAGCTTATGTCCGCGCGGCCATGAACCTACGGGTTCAATAGTGCCAGTGAGTAAGTAAGTAAGTTTTTCTAGGGGCATTCAACTCCCTACTGAGGCTTCGAATTGAAGCGTTCGGACTATCACTGGCAATTTAAACCTGCTGCACGTTGCTGTTGATATATGCGTGATCGTCCATGACACACACATTGCCGGTACACTTAAATTTGTTTAGAAGTAGACGAATGCGTGCCTTTGTTGGAGCTGGTTTATGGTATTTATGAATAAATTCGGCTCTGGAGTCTTCATGGACAATCCGCGTATCCGTGTACAAAAATTGGCACCCTCTCTTCCGTACTAAACATGTTGCACTAAGCCAAGTATGCAAAGTAAAGAAAAAAAAGATAGTGGTGTTTTCATGGAAATGGATAATGATTTTAGAGGCACCCTGTGTAATTTCTAATTAAATTCGTCATTATTTCTTTACATATTGTGAAACTTTCGTCTTTTTGTGAATATTAGAGTGAATGGCGATGTAATGTTCCAATTTCGGAGCCATTCTATAATACCGTAACTACTGAAACGAAACATGGTACGATATTAAACGTATTTTTAATTGATAATCTAAATGGCCTTAAATCTATCGGGTAGATGCACGTAACTTTGTGTAATAATCTAGTCCACGAGTCTCATATTATACAAGATTGCTGCAGCACTTCATTAAATTTTATTCGCTTTACCCACTCCATTTTTCTCACAAAATTGAACACAATCTGATGAGTGTCATTATCTACATAAAAAACAAATGAGATTATATTCGACCTTGAAAATGCAGTCGATTACGTCATCTAGCCTCTGTGCTGGGCTGTAATGATCAACAAAGCATAAGCGATTTTCCAGCTCGTAGAAGAGTAAACTCATTTTCCTCTCATTACGTTTTTAACCCATGAACAACAGAACATTCAAAACAAAAATAATTCCATTGATTAGTAAAAATTGGTACTTGTATTCACCACATATGTCCCATTTTTATTTAACTAATAAAATGTATTTAGGCAATAAGAGTTGAGACATCCCAAGTTAAAAATATGTAGATAGATAGATCATCGGTTGATTAATGTCTTTGACGTCGTCCGATTCCTAATAACCAATTTTGTCGGTCCATCCAATCTCCTGGTTGTAGATGTTTCTCCTTCATGTATAAACATATTCCCTGACTCCAGGAGTTTTAGGTCTTCCTCTGCCTCGTCTTCCCTCAGGTATCCATTCCAAAACAGATTTTGGTAGTTGATCCTCTTCCATTCGCTGGACATGTCCGTACCATCTTTTGCTGAGTTTTAATATAATCTAAAATAGTGTCTTCAATCTTCATTTTCTCCCTTGTAACTGAGTTCCTAATTTTTTCTCTTCTTGAAATTCTTGCTGCCCTTCGTATAAAATCCATTTCCGTTGCCAAAGATACTTATTTGTTTTTGTTGTTAATGGCTAAATATATGTTAAACTAAACATAAATAAAATGGCCAATACATTACATCAACGAGAAACATGATCTCTTATTTGAAGACAGGAGAAAAGTTTGCGAGTATTTGAGAATAAAGTCATCATCATCATCATCATCATAGTACATTCACGAATTTAGGCTATTTGTTGACCTGTTTTGGCCTCAAGAGAAACACCATCCAAAAGTCTTTTCAGTGGACGTCTTGGTCTTCTTCTTCCTGAAGGTTGATATCTTAACATTTGTTGTGTATCCTCCGATCTTCCATTCGATGAACATGTTGCATCCATCTTGACTTATCGTCAGAAATTTTGTTTTCTAAAGGTCCCACGTGTAATTCTTCTAAGATGTCTTAATTTTTTTTGTGATCTAGTAGTGTGTATCCTGCAGTCCTCCGAAGGTATCTCATTTCAGCAGATCTAAGTCTCTGTATATCCTTCTGTTTCAATGTCCATACTTCGCTACCATGCAAAAGAGTTGGAAGAGCCAGTGTTTTATACGCTTTTAATCTTGAATATTTTTGGACTAACTGTGGCTTGAAGATAGAATGTATTAATCCTAAAATCCTTAAAAAAATAATATTTCTGCATTTACACCCTTTTCTTCTTCATATGAGATAT
This sequence comes from Diploptera punctata, assembly GCA_030220185.1. Classification (NCBI taxonomy): domain Eukaryota; kingdom Metazoa; phylum Arthropoda; class Insecta; order Blattodea; family Blaberidae; genus Diploptera; species Diploptera punctata. Next base: position 19,079 of record JASPKZ010003327.1, on the reverse strand, counting down.
TGCATACTAGATATGTAAAATTATTCACCTGCTCCAAAATTTTATTGTCAAGTACAATTTTACTTATGACCTTGAAATGCCATAATGTTTGTTTTCTCTGTAGATATCCATCCATCCATAGTAATTCTGCCCGAAGGCAGGTCTTTCACTGCAATCATAGCATTTTCATGCTTTGCTTTGCAGCTTTACTAGGGAATTGTAGGTGTGGTAGCTTCCGTTGCTTTCCACACGGTGAAGGATGATGATAATAATGATAAGGATGATGGCCATATGATTTCGGGGACAGTTTGGGTCTTAAAGTTTTCCTGACATTTGTCTTACAGGTGAGGAAAATCCCGATAAAAACCTCACACAGAAAAAACTGTCCCGACCGGGGATCAAACCCGGCCCGCTGCGTGACAAGGCAGCACGTACCTCGAGACCATAGCGGTGGACCTGTAGATATCTTCAATGCAAATTCTTCTGTAATTTTGTTAAGTTCATACAGACATTTAAGTGCTTACCGACTTTTTTTACCAAAGTGAAACAGACTGGTTAATGGAACAAAACCACATGACAGTGAGCTAAATTGGAAGGTGTTACACATCAACCGGCTATGCGCCATTATGTAAGTTCCGAGAAAAATGTGTTTAAAGTGTAAGTCAATCTTTACTATATATTATAGCGCCAAATTAACAATACAAATTATTTTCATTGTGTGACAAATATGCATCAACAATCTAAGAGCGGGATCATTTGGCGCTTAGCTGGATGATGCAAAATTCAGATTAGCATTTATCAGTATCTAGTTTCATAGCCGTTTGTTGCAAAACATAGAATCTCTTATAGGACTGATGTTTATTTTTTCTTTGATAATGAGGTTATATTTAAAATTTTTAAATAGCGCTTAATCGATTAATGCATAACAGTCCAATTATCTTTATGGGAAATATTATGTAGTAAGAACAATTGAATCTCATAGACTGCGATAGGAAGAAAATGTGGTACGAATGCAAATTGAAAATAGGACTTCGAAACTTTTTGTGGAAAAACCAAAGGAAAGCACATAGTAGAAAGGCCAAGAATGAGTGTGTGTGAGTATAACATTAACCTAGACTTTAGGTAGCGAATTATACAGGAATAATTTTAAAATATTAGCTTGCGATAGAGATGCATAGAGAGTTTATCTTATCTCCGCGCGAGCATGTACCATCGGGTTCGATTGTAGCAGTGACTTAGTTTCGTTAATTATTTAGGCAGTCAATCAGTCTTCATGTATGTATCCACTGTTGTCATCAGAAACAGAACACAATAGAATTTGATAAACATTGCAAGATATTTTATTTGAAACATGTAACACCACAAATGCGTAAAATACGATTAAAATAATAAAAATATGATAAATAAAACACGTAAAAATGACTTAGATATTTTAATCTCGTACACATTAGCATTTATACGTATATCCTTTTTTTCTTTTGTATTGTAAGCCTATATTTTCCCTTTACAGAGATTTAGGCGCTCTCCCCTACAGGGAAGAATTTGAATCATACTAATTTAGTTACACTTGTTTTCGTATAGATGTCATTTTGAGTGGTACGTGGTCAGCGTTCCGCCTCATACTGACATCTAGGAAACCAGGTAGTATTAGGACGGGAAATTCGGTAAATTCTGCTTAGAGGCCTTTTCATTCAGGCTTAAGGATTTTTACGAGCCTAAAAATCTTGGACTTGGAACCCACGGCTTAAAAGTCCCTACTGGAGGACTTCCTCCTGGGATTGTTCCGTCCTAAAAAAAATCCTACTGCGTATAATTGTGTACATAAAGAGATAATTCTGCGTATATTCAGTTATTTGTTTTTTTTTTCCCTGATTTGAATACAGATACCTTCTATAATCCAAATTTCTATATAGGATGTTTATACTTCACGCTTATTTATAGACCCTTTATATTCACGTCTAGAATTTTTGGTTGTATCCAGTACGTTGTGAAGGCACACACACACATAGGTATATAGTATGTAATGAAGTGTTCATATGAAAGTCGAATGATTTAACGTACATATTAAAGACATGACATAATATCTAAAATATTTTATCCATATTTGTATCATCATGGTTAAAACTATATTGTGAAATAAACTGCTGATCAACAGTCTCTTTCGACCAAAACATAAACTCATTTTTTAGAGTCCTACATTGGTATTAATTTCTTGTGAAAATATCAGTATTTATTAGCGTTAATTGAAATGCGTAAGTTATTTTATAAATTTCAAGCTCATTGTATATGGGACATTCCTTATACCAAACGCTATATTTGTTTACGTATTATATACTTTATCTCTCATAACGCATAAATTTGTGATTTGAAATAACTTTAAAATTTAAAAATTGTTTTTAGAAAAATGAGTATCCATATGCCGAAATCCAAGTTACCTTTTCTCCACTATGTTATGAACATTGCTGGCATTTAAAATGCCATTTATTATGTGCGATTGAAATTTCATTCGTTATGGAATAAAAAAAATTAAGTTACAATCTGCAAAAGAAGATATATAACATTGGATATGGGTGCAAATTAATTGAAGAAAAGTTAAAGAAATTAAATATTTGAAAATTTCTTAAAATCTGGCATTTATATAGCACAAGAGATGAAAAACTGTGGTAAAATATGAGATTGTTGAGATGGAACAACACATGTTCAATGTTCACTTTTAATTTCAGAGTTAATCAGTAGATCGTATGACTATCTGTAGGACTAGGTAAATTAACATGTCATATTTTAATCGTTGAGTGGAAGATAATTGATTTTTGGCTCTAGCTCTGTAGTTTAATGAAACTAAATTAAATTATTAGTAATTATCTTAAATATAAAAGAGTATAAAATAATTAATAGATTAATTTAAAAGTTAAATATTTATATGTGCTATATCTTATATTATTATAAGCGAAGAGAGTGACCCTGACATATAGCTGATCACTCATTCCATTTCCTTGCGTGAAAAAAAGTATGTTGTGATGTAGAGTTTAAAATCCTCTCCCACAGGTCGTATTCCTGTAAGGCCTGGGTGACTTGGGCGTGTAAAAGTACCTATAAAGAGAGGGGTTAAACTAAAGTAAAGAGAGGGGATAAGCGAAAAACAGAACAAAGTAAGAACTCACAATTTTTTAATAGGTATTCTCGTTTAATTTCCAAATATAATTACGTTTTCTGTAAAATGTGATTACGAATTCCCCGAGTGTCTGTTTTGCAATTTGAATGGTGGGACCTAACACAATTCTCTGAGCCGCCCACGAATCGTATCATTCCAAAGCTCGCGATCAATGTTGACACCCACTCCTTCATACAGCCCTTATTCTCCCTCCCCCAAAACTCATCCGAAATCTAATCTATTCAAGCAGTTAATGTTAAAGTAATTAATTTCAAGAACTATGAAAATCTTACATATCGTAATAAATTGTAAATGTCAGGTTAGAGGTTTCGGAATAACGTATATGCCTCGGAAATCGAGGATACAAATTTTATTCTGGACAAGGTCGATAGAATTTTTCACATGAGAAACATTATTCGAACTGGATGTTAAAATTCCGTCGGTTTCGTTATAGTGATGTTTGACTCTCGAAAATAAGCAAATACCGAGGAAAAATCTCAGGTGTAAATTTCACCTATTGTGTGTCGCGATTATCAGAACCCACAAAAATACTATAACCTTTGGCCACACTTCTCCTAGATTTCACTCTATCATGTAAAAGTACCTACAAAGGAAGACCTTAAACTAAGGTAAAAAAGAGCGGATAAGCGAAAACACCAATTTTAAATGGAAATACCCATTACAATTATTAATAAATAATTTTTATTTAGAATTAGTTATTTTCTTGAATACTGAATGAATATGTGCCAGTAGTCCAAAAAATGAGCACACAATTGCATTTTCTACTTGTAATTTCTATTTAATTTGAAATATAATTACACTAGCCTTTTTTTTGTAAAATGGGATTACGAATTTACCTAATGTAAGTCTGGTTTGAGTGACACAGCCATATTCCATCTTGGAAAAAACGGAAAACAATAGATTACTCTCCGAAGATGACGTAACCAAATTTTCCAATTCGTTAATAAACACGGACTAGTACTCACAAAATAAATTCAAATATGTCACAAAGAGGATATGCCATTTGTTACGAGGCCCTGGGATTGTACAAAATAGTGTTTTTTCATTTACAATTTGGGTGTTTTGACAAACTGTAAATTAACATTCATCTCATCGTCATTATATTGTTGTTATAGAATGTTATATTTCGGTACAAATAATGTTTAATAAAGTATACCGACTGTTGAGGAGTTCAGAGAGAGCACGCAATATCTCGTGATGAGGTCTACCGCAGCAGTAGACGAAACGTCGAATATGAAGACAGCCGGACCACGGCCTATAAGCCCGAAAGACGAACCAAATATGTATCAAGACGCCTGCCCTGAAAGCCTACAATAATATAAAAGTATACTTTGTAGCAAATATGACAGGGTACATATAAAGTAAAATAAAACTCTAATATACATAGATCTAAAACTAACATGTTCCGAAAATACAATAAAAGTATACCATAAGATAAACGTCTTATAATAGATCATTAGAATCAGAAAATTAAATGGATTAGGGAAATCATATCAAAATTTGTATTAAAATTTAAATTAATCAAGAAATAATCAATATATTATTAATATCGCTATAAAAGACGTACGTGGAAAAGTAGAAATATACTCAGGTAAAATTCCACTACATGCCTAGGATATAAAGTAGTACTGTTAAAATGCTACCTAACTAATGCAGGTAACAAAAGACATTCATCCCCCCTTTAGAAAAGATAACAGTTTCTTAATATGACAGTTTACAAAATTGAAAGAAACTGAAAACAGTTAGCTATTAACAATATCAAAAAGCAATTAACCCGGTTTTTAGAAACTGGAATTAACGCTATTAACCAGCAATTCCAAGAAATATGGATAACATTTACACGTAAGAGAACAACACGTGTAAATTATTAAAGTATACATAACGGTGTTGACAAATTTACATTTCAGGAACTCCAAGGGCGTAAACCCGTCTTTAAGGAAACACATGACTAGCAAATAAGATTATTGTAACATATGTATATTCAAATTGTATCAAGTGGAATCGAAAGAAGTGGGAGGAGCCATCGTCTTTTTAAGCAAGAACATATATCAAAATTCTCTCACTCTCGGTCATTCCGTGTTCAGCGTTAAAACATCGTAGATCTACAGACCGCGATCTCCGATCCAGTTAAAATTTAGATTCGTCCGAGAACTTGTTAAATTTAAAAGTATCTACAACTTTATAAATATTTAATCCGTTAAACATTTGGACTTTGAAAATATATTGATTCAAGCAAGTGGACCTCTAATTACTTCATCGACTCCACTCATTAATAAAACTTTATTAAATCTATTATCAAAAGTATAAATCTCCGTAAATATTTTTTTTGATTCGTTAAAATAGAGTAGAAAATTTGTACGTTGTTCTTTTGTTTATAAAAAGTTCACAACCCTGAGATCTCTTGCCTACCGCTGAGCCCCCGTAGCAACTTCTTGCACTATTAACGACGGGTGGGGTCAGTAACTTATTTGTCGTCTTATAGTTTAAATGCTACCTCTCCCTCTACATTCCAACCCCTAGTATAGACTGAAAGAAAACGCTGTCTCTCTAAAAATTAAAATGATGGATCTTCTTTGTAATAAACATTATTCAGTTAAAAACATTCTCCAATCACCAAAACAGTTAAAAACGCTTTGGGAAGTATATATATATATATATATATATATATATATATAACAAGACAATATTATGAATGATAAGGGCCCTATTTCTATCAGCCCTCTTTTTTCATTAAATTAATATAAGTAAAAAATTGTATTGATTGATGTTTTGTCTATGTTATTACGTCATGTGAACATATATATATATAATACTTTTGTACGGGCATTTAATACTTAGTCTTCCACTGGGCTCAGTTTTGATTAGCCGAAACGCGTTGACTTGTTTTTAACTGGTTAGGTGATTAGAAAGTGTTTTTTAACTGAATAAATACTGTCTCTCTCTCTAGTTTCTATCAGTGTTTAGATAGTTCCTGGCGTGTGCTACACGCGATATATTTACATAAGTTACAAGTTTATCTTAATTTATAATCACTTCTAACTACAAATTCACATTTGAAATGCCTCTCCAGTAATAACAGGCGAATTGATATTTTTAAGTCAGTAGTACCAATTCACCTCTTAATTCGCTACGTACAACATTGCCATCACGAATCCGCAAGTTTAGAGTGCGGAGCTATAAAGGCATAGTGGATTAAACTCCATTTGTAGGTTATTTTGGCACCGTTTATACTTAGAGCCCTAACTACTCAGTTTATAATAAAACAAACAAGTAATGCATTACGAATTTAGAGCTCTGTCAATATACTAGGGAATTCGATATGTAATGGCAACATTGTTGTAAAAACAACTATCCAGGGTTCGGTACTTTTAAAATCCTGACGAAACACCGTTGAGGTCACTATGTAATATTTATAATATAAAAATAGAATACCTGAGATCTCAGTCTCCTCACCAGCTTAATGAGAACTCGCCCAGTGACGTCAACCCGCTCTACAAAATTCTCATGAACAGCCAGTACCGATTTACATGGTGAAGATGGAGCTTCTGCTTCGAAAGGACTCTACACCCCACATCCAAAGTTGAGGAAGACTGAGATCTCAGGTATTCTATTTTTAAATTATGGTGGTGACCATTGTAATATTGTAGTATATTGTTAAGCAGTCTTTGTTGTATAAATATGTAAAACTGAAAGTCTCGAAAGAGCAATATTCTTTGAATACATTCACTGTTTCTCACATTTATTAAAGTAATACCACCTTAAAAGGATGTTCAGTAGAATTTGTTTACAAGGTGGACTTGGAAAGTACTCGAACATCCACCAAATTCACTAGACACGAGCCCTTGCGACTATAACTTATTCTCAAAGATCAAAGAACCTGCACAAGGCATTCGATTACGATCAAGGGTTGATATCCAGAAAGCTCTAGATCGAACAGATAAAAGAGATATCCAGAAATGGTGCAGCAGATGGAGTCCGCCGTATTCTAAGGATTCGACAACGTACAGTTGGCTTGGCAAGATACTATAAATGAAGTACCAAATATCAAAAGCAACCTAAATATTTTTTTTGTGATGTTATAGCAGTATTGTCCTTACTTATGTAGATAAAATACGATACTTTTCTATGTCGCATTACATCAGTCTAATGATAAAAACGCCCACCGCTGTAGTCTCGAGGAAGCGTGCTGCCTTGTCACGCAGAGGCCCCGGGTTCTATCCCGGATCGGGGAGTTTTTCTGGGTGAGGTTTTTATCGGGGTTTTTCCTCACCTGTAAGACAAATGTCAGCAAAACTTTAAGGCCCAAATGGTCCCCGAAATCATATGGCAATCATCATCATTACCATCATCTTCATCACCCTTCACCGGTATGGAAACCAACGGGAAGCTACCACACCTACAATTCCCTAGTAAATCTGCAAGCATAGCATTTTCATGATATGCTTGCAGTGAAGGACCTGCCCTCGGGCAGGATTACTATGGATGGATTGAATGATAAATCAAAGTCTGGCTTTATATGCAGTAAATTAATAAAATAATTCAAACAAGGAAATAAAGAATGAAACAAATGATTACATGGAGCCCGTAACCGGATTTGACATGAAATAAAAGCTGTTCATTTATTGGATTCCAGTGTTGAACAATTACAGTTTAATTTTACCGGGGGATCTTGTGTAAATGGTCATGAAATCATAGCAGAACAAATATAATTTGGTTTCTACTGTGCTGGAAGTAATATAAAGGCAAATAGGATCCTAGTCTCATTATCAAAACAAATATCAGTTATAGGAAGGCAGATATGATCCTGTTCCTACAACTGCAGAATCCATTAGTTGTACAAACAAAGTTAAAACATAGATCACTGAACAGTATAAGATGGCACTTCTCGCATTCTTCCACTTGGTATTATACAGTGCCACAACGATATATATATATATATATATATATTATAATATATATATATATATAATATATATATATATATATATATGTGTATGGTATAAAGTTGGGAGATCTCGGATTTAAATCCCGGTTCAGGTGTTATTTTTCCTTTCATGATATATATATATATATATCCACCTTTGAGGTAGCATGCTGCATTGTCACTCAGCGGACCCGGATTCGATTCCCGGTCGGGACATACTCCGGGTGAGGTTTTTTTTCGGGGTTTTCCTCATCTGTAAGACAAATGTCTGGAAAACTTAAGGCCCAAACAGTCCCCGAAATCATATGGTCATATCATCATCATCTATCATCCTTCACCGGTGTGGAAAGCAACGGGAAGCTACCACATCTTACAATTCCCTAGTAAAGCTGTAAAGAATAGCATGATAATGCTATGATTGAAGTGAAAGACCTGCCCTCGGGCAGAATTAGTATGGATGGATGAATATATACATACATATTCTATTAACCAGCAAAATTGGACAATAAATTGCTGAGGAATTTGGTTAGTTTACACAGTTCTTGCCTGCTTTTCATCGTGTATGGAACTGATTTAGTTTGTTGTTGTTGTTTATGGTAAATATACAAACTTTGTGAATGAAAGAAACTGGCAAGGTCTACATTAACGTGTCGCCTTATATAACTTATAGAAATATATATATATATATATAGTATTACAATAAAATATCACCTTCCAACGTAACTGTAATGCATTTTGAAATAATTAAAAATTTTGAATTTGCTGCTTTTCCAGGACCACGGCAAGGACATGAGGGATAGGATACACATGTTGTTCCTTTATTTACTTTAATGCATTCATTGCATTAGATCTTTGATTTAATGCATCTCGAACATAATAAAGGAATGACAGATACAGTATTTTGGCCCTGTTAACGTTTTTATGCGAAGTGGTTTTATTCGGGGTTTTTCCTCACCTGCAAGACAAATGTCAGGAAACGTAGGGCCCAATGGTCCCCGAAAAATCATCCGGCCATCATCACCATCCTTATCATTATCATCATCATCCTTCATTGGCGTGGAAAGCAATGGGAAGCTACCACATCTATAACTCCCTAAGTAAAGCTGCAAAGCATAGCATGAAAAATTCTATGATTGCAGTGAAAGACCTGCCCTCGGGCAGAATTACTATGGATGGATATATATATATATATATATATATATATATAGCCGCGGTGGGTTAGTGGTTGTTTCTTGCCTCTAGTTCCGAAGGACGAGGTTTCAAAACCTCGTCGGGGTCGATTGATTTTTTTAGGATGGAAAAATCCAAGGAACAAGTCCTCCGGGAAGGACTTTAAGTCATGGGTGCCGAGCCTGAAATTTTTAAGCTCGAAAAAATACCGCAAAACTTCAATAAAGAGGCCTTTGTGCAAAATTTACTGACCGTTACCCATCAAAGTAACACCTTAGCTACCCATTAGGAGTCTGTGGCGATATGCCGACATCAAATTACTCGTTGACATTTATGGGTAAATAAGCTTAACTAAATTAGCTTGGTTAAAACTCTCCGATAGGGAGCACCCTAAACCCCGCATGATGAGCCATGGGGTATATACATAGAGATATATACAAGTTTGTAGGCCTATGTATGTAAGTACGCATGTATGAACGCCTGGAGAAATCTATAAAAGTGGTACACATATCATAATTACAATCTGAAAAAGTGGCTGTAAGGAAAAAGACTCTTAGCTTCCTAGGAGAGGTAAATGAGGGAATGAAACTGTAAAATATTATGTTTTCCCATAACTCTGAGATGTCTGGAGCAATTTTCAACTAAAATAGATGTAGACATAATCACAATCTGGAAAAGACATAGGGGGACGTAAGATATTCACAATTATCCATAGGAGGGGTGAAAGTAAAAAGTGATTAAGGTTACTGAAATCCATAGTTTTCGAGTCACTAAGCTAATTGGGCCACAGTCCGATGACATTTAAGCCCACGTTTGGCCCCTAGCACTCCTAAACGGAGATGAGAAGGGATGAAAAAATAAGAGTAAGAGTTTTGAAGTTTTTAATAAAAGTAGACCTTTTTGCTTTTTGTGCATGTGCAGGCAAAAATAGTAATAAAAAATAATCAATTGAGTTGGTGTTTACTTGATGAAAATCCATATTTATTAATTAAATAAAAATAAAACTTAGTTTATTTGATTCATATTTATTATATAATTCAGTGACAGCTGTTTCGGTACACTGTGCCTTCTTCAGACATATTAAATTATGAATTGTGTTATTAATTACATATCAACTGATCTAAGCAACAATACAACAATATTTATTTATTTTTTTTAATTTAAACAAAGGGGATTCATTCAAATTAAGTTGAGAATTTAACAGTTTGTTACTACTCTTCAATTTATTTATCCTCACAGCCTCAAAAGATCTAACTTCTTACCCTTATCACAAACATGTAAAATTTCAAAATTGGATTGAAACAATGATTAAATTGGAATTACGTGGTTACGCATATTTTGAATATTCTAAATTTCTGTATAGCTCTCATGTGTTCCTTTATCCGAGAGATAAAAGGTCTACCCAGTTTGTCCTGTTTGTGATAAGGGTAAGAAGTTAGATCTTTTGGAGGCTTGTAGAGATAAATAAATTGAATAGTAGTAAGAGACTGTTAAATTCTCAACTTGATTTGAATGAATCCCCTTTGTTAAATTAAAAAATTTAAATAAATATTGTTGTATTGTTACTTAGATCAGTTGATATGTAATAACACAATTCCTAATTTAACATGTCTTAAGAAGGTACAGTGTACCGAAACAGCTGTGACTGAATTATATAATAAATATGCAAATCAAATAAAACTACGTTTTATTTTCATTTAATTAAGTAATAATAATAATAAGTTGGTAAGAGGCACTCGAAAGAGCATTAAGTTATAAGTTTATGATTTGTCTTTTATGAGTTCGTTCAGTGATCCTGTCCATATTCTGCATTGTTTGTAATGGTATCGCTCACACTTTTGGTCGCATATCTTGCATTCACACGAATCACTCGGTTGGTGGAATTTTGTATTTTTGCACATTTTGTGATGATATCGGTGTGTTGCTAAACCTATGATTCTGTGCCTTTGTGGTTGGTTACTTCCAGTCCAATCTCTGTTTACCATGGCATCTGAGGCGTAGAAATCTTAGTCGATCTCTTTTTCTCTCTGTTTCTTTTTTTCGATGACTTTAAGTAATTAAGTAATAAAACATTAAATTTACTTTCCAAACCTGTCAACCAGTGTTGTTGTTTAACCCGGTATTTGAGAGCGAGCGATAAAATTACACCAATAATAACAGAAACATTTTAACAAATAGTAAACAAATTGGCTTCCATTTAGTTTATCTAGAAGTATGATGGTTTTTTAAATGATTATTAATGTTGAGATTAATTGTGGTAACGAAATTCCAATACATAATTTGCATTTACGACAGAGGAAAACCACGCTATTCCAGCGCGTATGACATTTTTGTACCTAGGAATGAACACAAGTTCGTAATTACATCTACTAACTTGGTTTACATCTCATGCTACCGACATATTTGTCAACATGTTTATCCACATTTCCGCCGTACGAATAACATACAGTATTCTACACAAAAAGGACAAAGACGTCTATAAGATTAAAGTGGATTATTTTATGTTAGCTTTTTTGTTTAAGAATGGCATATGTTATTATTTTAGGTTCTAGCGTACTCCTGTTAAGTGTGTCTATCCTCTTTACTCATAATCCATAATTATATTTCAGCTTACACCAGGCCTAATGTTTATAACGAGATTTTTTGTTATTTCTATATCACTTTTTATTCAATTTTCAGATGTGTCCGTAGTTTCTTCTGAAAAAAGAAAACACATACACATAAGCTGTTTCCCCAATATGTTTTTTTTACTTTTATTCTAATAACTAACATCAGCACAAGAAATCCCAGAACCCTTAGTTATGTTGATATGTCACGGGATTTGTAGTCGCGACCTTCCAAAACAAGATTCTAGTGCAACACACTGAGATAATCACCAATTTTATTGAAATTATGTTTAAGTTAAAAATATTGTTATATGTATAATTGCGTTGTATCATCAATAACATAGCAACGATTCATTATCGAAAATGTTGTAATCTAAATTCTAGGTTTATATTTTAAAGATTAGCATGGTTGAATGGAATTTAGACAGTTTAAATAGTGGAATACTTTTGAGTAGTGAAATCTTTTATTATATATTATGCAGGAACAGGAAGAAAATAATAGTTTAAATTTATGGTGAGTTATTTTTATTATTTTTTTTTAATTAAAAGAAACGATGTATGACGAGCTTATTATCAGTTATAACAATTCATATGTTTTCTCGCAACGTAACTTGATACATATGATTCAATTAAGAAAAAGGAAAAATATATTTCATAAACCAGCAAAATGGAATCATAATTTCGACTCGCTGTGAAATTCGCTAATATTTGTAACTAATTGCATACATCAGTCTTAAACTAGAAGAAGCTAAGCTAAGGGTAATTATTTTCTTGTCATAAGTAATGTCACGAGTGATTTCCAACTCATCGATAAATTCACGAGTCGCGAAGTGACTAGTGAATATATTTAGAATTGTAGAAGATTTGGGAATCAAGAGTGGCATTTGTTAGGACTAATTAAACGAATAAATTAAGCTGCTTACTCGAAAACTATCATTTAAATATGGTTACTGTTATTTTGAAATATTTATAAATTTAATGTAAACGGCGCGATGTTTGAAAACAAATCAGAAATGTGTGGTTATGTGTCATTTGTTTATTCGTTGCAACTGATCAGGAACCTGTTCGGAATATTAAAATAGGAGCTTTTTTATCACAAAAACAGGAAGTGGTAAAGAGAATTCGATAAAGATCGAGGTGAAACACGACTGTCATAGGTTGTAAAACAAAATTAATTGAAACGTGGTTGGCCATTAACTCCCATTTGGGGCATGAGTTAAATAGTCCACAAAAAATGTAAGACTAATCACTATTAAAATTTAACCTAAATGCGATCTGACCAAAACTCTAAACTTGTTGTGGTTGAAATATAAATTCTGCTTCCTCTTCTAGTTCCTATTGTACAAGAAATGTCTCTTGAGTTCTCTTCTTTTTCAGTGCTAGTAAATTATCAAAATTTAAAATTTTAAAATGCTGGAATGTTAACCATTTATCAAGTCTTTTTTAATATGCTAGTCTTAATGATTTGGCATGTTTTAATAAATCGTTTCTTTTTTATATATTGTTGATCTCCAAATTTGATATAATTCTACACATCCATCATACATATATTGATTCATACTTAAGTCTAACAATATTTTTTCTTCCATAAATTCTTAAGGTATTTCTCATCATTTACATATAATATTCAGATTTTGACAGTATTTTATAACATATAGGTTTTATTTCTGTATATCTTCAGTTTTGTCTATTTACTTAACAAATTTTATTTTACTAATGCTAGATTTGCGTCTTAGCCGAATGGTTAAGGTATCAAGCCGTAGTGTAGAGACATGCTGGTTCGAGATCCCTTGAGGGAAGATATTTTATCATGGAATTTCCATCAGTGGGGCACGCCGTAGCGTAGTGGTTAAGGCACTGAGCTACAAGCCGGAGGGTCGAGGGTTCAAGTCCCGTTGGGGTCAGGATTTTTAAACTGACCCAAAGCCCTCTGGCGGCACTATGGCCCTGGGGTCGACTCAGCCTCTAACGGAAATGAGTACCAGACGCTTGTTCTGGGGGCAAAGGCGGCCGTCACGCAGGGCTTAACCTCCTACTACCCCAAGGGCCTCCTGAGGCCTGTTGTGGGATCACTTTACTTTACTTTAATTTCCATCAGTATGGGAATGATTTTCATCCGACATCATGCGAAATTTGGGTAGCTATAATGGGTAACGGCTCAAAATTGAGAAAATCATCTATAACCCGATATGTTCATCATATGACACCCATATAGTGCTTATATGATCGTCCAGCTCTGTAAAAGGTACAAGTGGATGTGAGGCTTGCAGCCATCTGGTAGGTCAATAGGCCTTCTAAGCCTGTCGCGCCATAGAGTTTAGTTTTTTAGATTAGAAAAATATGCTCTGTTTTCTTCTAGAAGACAATTGAGGGGCTCAGTGCCAGAGGGAGCTATCCCACACATGTTGAAAAAATGACATTTTGTGATTTTTGGACAGCTTCTGCCATCTCCCTTTTACTATAGAAATCTTAATAATATGACTGCACTATTGTGCGACCTACATTAATTTTTAGAAACTATTTCCCTTTTCACCAGTGAACATTTTTGTGCCAGAGGGAGCTAACCCACACTAGTAAGTTGTCTGCTATAAAGATAAATGTAACCAGCCGTATAGAAGCTTTATTGATGGAATTTTATGTTGAAACTATAAAAAGGTTACATCTTTTGCTACTTCTATATTCAAATACACATATTTAAACCTAAGCATATTCAACAAATATGTAAAAAAATTAACAATATTATGTTAAAGAAAGTTGGAATTTCAGGCATTGTAATACATTAAGTTGGTCATTCTGTACATCGAAAATGGAGATTAACAGTATAACTACTAATGGAAAGAAACGAAAATGCAGGCATTATTCTTCAAAGATTCTTTCTCAGATCTGAAAGACTGGAAGACAGTTGAGTTCTTTAAGAAGGTACCTGGAAGAAAATCAAAAAGTCATAGGCAAGAAGTTGCAGAATTTTTCTTTACAACTAGAGTGATGGCTGAGCTACCGTTACTGTATCCAGAGGGTAGGAACATTGCTCCGCTAAAGTAATCTTGGTGGAAAGGCCCTGCGGCTAGCCAAATTAATGACAAGCGGTGAGCGATTCCTTTTGGTTCTCCAGGATGTCCTAGAAAGGAGAACCCCGGGTTCCTGCTTAAGCATTAGCCCCGCTGAAACTACGAGATCTACAGTCCATCAGAATGTACATATCAGCTGTGTACCATACGTTTTATAATGATTTGAGAACATCAGGCAGTGCTGAATCTGGAAAACTGCCTAAAGAAATTGCATAGTTCAGGTGTTTATGTTTCATGATTTTGAATCAATCCATCCATAGTAATTCTGCCCGAGGGCAGGTCCTTCACTGCAATAATAGCATTTCATGCTATGCTTGCAGCTTTACTAGGGAATTGTAGGTGTGGTAGCTTCTTGTTGCTTTCCACACCGGTGAAGGATGATGATGATGATGATGACAATAATGATAAAGATGATGATGATGATGATGATGATAGTCATATGATTTTGAGGACCGTTTGGGCCTTAAAGTTTTCCTGACATTTGTCTTACAGGTGAGGAAAAACTTGATTTTGAATAATATTTAAATATTACACAATACAATTTATTGTACTGAACAATAAAAAATGTTAAATATTACACTTTGTTGTATTTTCTGAGATACTACAAAATGTGAATGAAGTATTGAACTGAAAAAATGTATACCTCAATATAATATTTTTTTCAAAAACAACAAATCTAATAAAACTCTCTTTTTCTCAGATTCAAATATGTGTGGGATAGCTCCCTCTGCAACTGAGCCCCTCAATTATTTTATCAATTTCTTATGACACCCTCCCTTTCTTATTTATTTCGAGTTCTAAATAGATATATTAAAAATGTGTATGTTCTAATTAGTATATTTTTCGGTATATTAACATAGTCTTATCTTTTATTTCGTGGTCATCCTAATATTTTTTAAAAAATTACATCTCTATTAATAAGCATATTTTGAAGAACTCTAAGATTTTTCGCCGTTAAACTACATGAACTACGTATGAGCCCTTGAGTATTAAAATGGGCCATGTCCACTTTTGGTGCATTTACAAGTGTTTGTTTATAATTGTATTTTTCAGGCGTTACTGAATACAAATAAAACAAATAAAACATTTGTTATGTATACTATGTATAATGTACGGTTTAAACCAGTATATAGGAGAAAATGCAGTTTTTTAAAGCGACATAATGAATATGGCCCATTTTAATACTCAAGAGCTCATATACACATGGTTATTTGGTCTTACACTCACTCACTGGCACTATCGAACCTGTAGGTTCATGGCCGCATGGACATAAGCTCTCCATACATCCCTATCCTGAGCTATTGCTTTCCAATCATTATTTGCTCTTACGGGTAAATTATTATATTTCAACTTTATTATCTTTAAGGATTTGTCGAAGGTTCGGTTTTTCGTTGAATATGTTGTGAACAGTTATAATTGTTATAAGTTCGCCACACACTGTTTCTTCATAATTACAACAAATTATTATTTATTTATAAACAGATTTCCAATGTAATAAAACATCTTCCTGTGCCAAAAACCTTTTTAATTTTATCTTCTTTCACCGTTCTTTTCTATCTTCCCATTCCAATTCTTCCAGACCTAGCTCCCTCATACCTCTTCTTATATCATCCATCCATTTAAATCTAGGTTGAAAAAAATTATAACATTATATTATGAAGCATATCTTTAATTTTCTTCCATATTTGAAAAAAAATTGATTTATATTGTTTTAATCAAGACTATCTCTATATTTCAATTGGCCTCTTACCAATCAGCTTAGCGACCCCAAAACCTATGGATCGACACTTATCTCATTTCCTTTGTCATTTAATTGTTTATCCCTTCTCACTCCCTCACCCCCTTGGGAGTTATAAGAGTCAAATTTGGTTTCAAATGTCATCGAGATGCAACCAATGGACTTAGCGACGCCGAAAACTATTATTCGACACTAATATCGATCGTTTTCGATTATTTTTATGTCGCCTCATCTCATCCCCTTCATATTGGTGCTAGAGGTCTCTAACCCCCACTGGATTTTTTTTTCCAAGTTTGATTGAAGTCACTTCAGGTGTTTCAAGAGTTATGCTGGATCATACGTAGGTCGTCGATCATTTCTCCATTTAATAATTGATCTTAACTACCTAGGGCGGTAGGGGTATTTTACACCTTACAGCTACTTTACAGATGGTTAATTATAACCAACTATCTCACTGGCACTATCGAACCCGTATGTTCATGGCCGCGCGGACATTAGCTCCAAATCCTGAACTATTTTTTTCCAATAATCCCCTGTACAATCTGCTTCCCTCAAATCATTATTAATGGTATTCTATTACATCATTCTCAGCCTAAAAGCTGTACGTTTTCCCTCTGGTTTTCCTACAAGAAGTTTCAATCCCAATTTTTCATTTCCCATTCGTACCACATGCCGTCTCCATCGCAATCTACGAGATTAAACTGTTCTATCATATCTACTTTTCTATAAAGATTCATGTAGCTCTGTTTAAGTAGTCTTTTCAGTTCGCCTGAATAATACGTAATGCATAATAAGTGTAGCAAGCATTTCCAAACCTAAGCCTATGTTTAATTTCTGTTTGTAATTATTCTTTCCAGGTATTAATCGTAATTTATATGTGTACCAAATTTGAAACTGCTGCATGCATACGACACTTAAGCTAGCATATATATATATACATATACCCATACGAGCACGTAAAAGTGCGTAAATATGTGTGCACATATGCGTACACACACACACACACACAGAAAGGCTTAAATAAACACACAGGTACAACCACACACACATAAACACAAACCTTACGTACATACATACGTACACACGGGAATTGCGTATATACACACTTAAGTACACACACAACACACTTAAGTGTACACACACACACAACACACAAACAAACACACGACTTACGTATACAATCACTAATATACACACAGCAACGTACAAACACTCTTACATGTACATACACATTTACGTACACACATATACGTAACACACACAATTTTATACACACACACACACACTTACGTACACACACACTTACGTACACACACACTTACGTACACACACACTTACGTACACACACACACTTACGTACACACACACACTTACGTACACACACACACTTACGTACACACACACACTTACGTACACACACACACTTACGTACACACACACACTTACGTACACACACACTTACGTACACACACACCCCTTACGTACAACACAGCACTTACGTACAACCAACCAACTTACGTATACAATCACTAACATACACACAGCAAACGTACAAAACACTCTTACAGGTACATACACATTTACGTACACACACATACGTAACACACACATTTTATACACACACACATCTTACGTAAACACACACTTATTTACACACTCAACACTTACGTACCACACATACCCTTACTTACACAAACAACACTTACGTACACACACAAGCTTACGTACACACATACCTTACCATACACACACACTCTTATACAAACAAACTCTACGTACCACCCACACACTTACATACACAACACACCTACGTACACACAACACTTACGTAACTAACACACACATTACGTACACATCACCCACACTTACGTACACACACCCACACTTACGTACATCACACCACCACACTACGTACAACCCACACACCACACACACCACCTACGTACACCCACACGCGTACGTACACACACTCGCTTACGTACACACATACTTACGTACACCAACACACTCTTACGTACACCCACAAACCTTACGTACACACACTACTTACGTACACCAACACACTCTTACGTACACCCACAAACTCTACCGTACACCAACACACTTTACGTTACACACCACACTGACGTACACAACACACCTTACTTAGCACACCACACCTAACGTACACACACTACCACACTTAGTATACACACACGTAAACACAACACTTACGTACACTCACGATCGTAAACATACACAACTTACGTACACTCACGCAATACCGTACACACACACACACTTACGTACACCCACGCAATTACGTACACAGTCACTTACAACACAATCACATCGACCACACACACTTACGTACACAGTCACTTACATACACAATCACATTCGAACACACACACTTTACGTTCACATATACTTACGTACACAC
>JASPKZ010003326.1:0-89490 GCA_030220185.1 Diploptera punctata | reverse complement strand
CTCTTTAATTCCTCGAGAGGTGCTCCAAGTAGCTCAACGGTAGAGCCCCAGAGCTTAAAGCTAGAGATTTTGGGTGAATCGTATAAAATGTGGCATGTACATGAAATTTAATGTAGTTTTATAATTATTACAATATATATATATATATATATAATTGGAACGATCATATAGATAGAATGGAGAACAGTAGACTAGTGAAGAAATTACGTGACTGGTCACCTCAGCAGGAAAGGCCTTTAGGAAGACCACAACTATGATCGAAGGACGTCACCATACCCGCGACCTGTAGTGTATGAACACGTAACAAGCTGCGTAGAGGTAGAAGAAAGAAAAGAAGATATATAATATATACTATATACATGTACAATTTTATCACCTCATCTCATATTTTTCTTCTCTTAGACCGATTTCTGAACTTTGTTCTTCAGTTCCATCCTCAATATTTTCACAACTGTTGTTTTATTGTCTTGAAGAGGTGCCTCCTCTTCCCTCTGTTGATAGACCGAAGAATCTCGAAATCGAATAATTTTCCCCGGGAATTTTAAAGTTCATTAATTTCTCCTTTCCATTTTTTAAATGTACATTTTTCTTTGGGTGTTTTATTCGTTTTAATAATTTAGTCTTTCTTTCGATAAGATGTTTTTCTGACCATGCAAGAATGGATCATATATAAACAAGATGCACAGCAATATATTTTCTAGACTGCAAGGGATAATATACCTAGAGGCAGAAGACAACAGGGACATCCCAGAAATCGGTGGTATCACGACATAAGATGAGGCAACAAGAAATGAAGAAAGAAAAAGCTAGAACCTATAATGGAATAATGAAAGGAAGAATTTCTTTTTACATTTCCATTTTCACTGTAAGATAAGATATTTTATCAGCAGTTATATCTTAGGAAGATAGATTTTTATCATTCTAATTGTATCTATTAGTGTTCAAGTAATCTTGACTCTTGATCATGAACATAATGGTTCAGTGCAGCTGAAATGAACACTTAATAGCAGATATGCATTGCTCTGCAACTGATAGCTGGCTGTCATATTGAATGTGATATGCATAAGCACGTAGCATAATTGCAGTTAAATTTACAGAGATGTAATACGGTCTCCATCTCATACATCCTCTATCATATTATCAGTATTTATTTGTAAACAGGTTTACAATGTAATAAAACATCTTCCTGTGCCAAAGCTTTTTAAATTATTGTTTTCTTTCTTCATTCTTCACTATCTTCCGATTCCAATTCTTTCAGACCTATCTCCCTCCAATCCCTTCTTACATCACCCATCCATTTAAATCTAGGCCGACTTCTCTTTCCTTTCCCCGGTGGAATCCATTCCAAGGCTGTCTGGATAATCTTGTCGCTTGCATGCTACGTATATGACCATACCATTCTAGTTGTATATCACAAAATCTAATATTGAAGTTTGGACTTTCATTATTGTCTGATGATTAATATTCTTATCTTTGCAATTTAGATTGTCTAGTAGAGCGTCTAAAACAATCCATTTCATAGACATAAGTTTCTAATTCGACTTTTTATCAATTGCTATTATTTTATACAGTATCATCAGTAACATGTATCATAAACACACTTGTTTGTTAACTTACTGTAATTTTTATATCTGAAAACACTGCAATTATCCGCAGTTGACTGCATACTTTACTTTCATTAATATTCGGTCCTTCAGTTCTTAATAATTTTACACTAATTTTGTAAAGGGGGGATGAAATGAAACTATAATTAATTAAAATATGAAATAATAATAAACTTTAATGGAAAAACATTAGTTTCATTTTCACAGTAAGGTTTCTAAATAATATTGCGCATGCGCAAATGATCATAGAGTTGACTCTAGGTAGAACGAAATATTCTCTTCTTCTTCTTCTGCTTCGTGAAATTAGGCCTTTTGACCTGTTTTCACAACAAGTGGGATTTAATGAATCCTCCCATCTAGTAAATGGGCGTCCAACATTTCTATGCCCTATTGGTTTGTACTTTAGTAACAGCTGGAATTCTATCTGTAGGCATTCTCTTGACATGTTCATACCAGTTGTTTCTCATGTTGTCAATTCCATTTGTTAAATTGAAAATATTTAAGTCCTTCCTAATATCTCACTTCTTTTCTTGTCCAAAATTGTCACACTTGCTACTGAACGTGGGAACTTCATTTCTGCAGTTTCTATTTTCCTTCTGTCTAAACCAAATATCTGTGAATGTTTATACAATTGTCACTAGATGGAAACACATAGCTGTGAAATCGATACTACCAACCTTCTCAATAATACCCCAAACTGTTATTAGCAATGGATGTACACTAACTTCTTCCTTCCTAACCTGACAAAATAAATTACATACATATAACTTAGTAAAGTGTACACTAATCTGATGTACACAAATTAACATAAACCTAACAAAATGAAGTTAATTTATTGAAATATGGTGTGGAATTAATTGTAAATGTTGATAACATCGTATTTGCTGACATCTCGCGGAAGTTACATTAAACATTCGCGCGTCTCTCGCGTGCGCGCTGCGGTTCTGTGGAACTTTGAAGAAAATCATTACGTAAATAAATATTTAATAATTGTAAGAAAAATATAAGTATCGTAAAACATTTAAATAGTACGAAAAGTTAGTAAAGATAGAATACATAGAGTAACAGTATTACAATAATATAGTATGGAAAATCAAGTGTAAATTAATCTGAAGTTGAGACACTTTAATTTCTTACTTACATCGGAACTTCTGCTTGAATTCTTTTTTTTTTCTCTACTTGTATTCACCGAGTTCCTCATACGCATTACTACAGCTGTGCATTTTTACATTTTTGAGACACTTCTCATAATAATACAGCTTTGTTTTGTATTCCAGATGTTAAAGTATGTAATTACAGTTGATAAAAGGAAAATACTCTCCAAATTCACGCGGGAAGCAGCAATAACCAGTCCATTGTTGCTTTTGACTTTCCCCCTTCATAAACTGCGATGAATGGATGTTTCCTCCTACTTAACGTGTATGGCGATATTATAACTGCAATTTTTTTATCTGGGCCTTACTTTGCCTGTTTCAATTAAACTTTTGTGGATTCTTTACAACATGTGATGCGAAAAAAAATACCAAGTGCGCCAACAAACGCGAAGCAGTTTACACTATGAAATCACGGGATGAAGCCAACATATACACGATATTTAATAAACCTAGAAACTAACCTAACGCAATTTAAATACTCAAACCTATGAGAGACCAACCCAACAGCTAACCTAACGCAATTTAAGAACTCTAACTTGTGAAAGAATGCAACACCCAAAAATAAATAGTAAGGTCTGAAATTCTGAAGTATGTGTGTTCAGTAATTAGTACATACTCCATGTTGGCTGCACTGGAACAGTCTTTGTTGTATAGAATATAGGTTAAAATCAATATGGCTGCCACGGCTTCATGCTACGTTTGTAGTTAAATATCATAAAAAATATATTGAAATAATCTTTAGAAAAAATGTAAAAATCATTGTAAATGGTGGGAAATAATTTGAAAAACGAAACCCTAAGAATAAATTTGCAAAAGATTGTAAAGAATAGCGTAACTTTTAAATGCTTGCCCAGTTAAATATCAGATCGTTCCCATATCCCAAGTTCCATTTATGTTTGTTCTTCCTTCTTGCCCTGAACCCTTCATATACAGTATGTATTAAAAACAATCCCCTCTATTATAAAAATAAAATAAGAAAAAGTGTTATTAGTCATATACTTCGTTAGACCTAACAACTCGAAGTAATATATTGAAAAATATATATACCTTTTGGCAGTTGCCGTCGTCCTCAATTCTGTTATTTTCTTTTAAGAATTGTAGGCCTTTCAGAAAGCGATTTACATCATCAAAGAAATAAATATGTGCTACTAACTGTTGTTGTTTTGTGACGCTTTTGACATTAGCGGTTATCCAGCGTCATCGATAACAACTCTTAAGCCTAATATGTTTTATATATATATATATATATATATATTAATAATTCAAATAACATTATGTAACTCCAGATTTTCTCATCTAAAATTAGTAAACGAGTATAACTATCAAACTATAGAAGTCGGAGTTTATAACATTTCTCCGTATATATATATTATATGGAAGTTTGCCCTATCACTATCAGGCAAATATAATCATTCTCTTTGTAATTAATTTCCCTCAAATCATGGTTACTGTTATTCTCCCACTTCATTCTTGGCAACAACCACTTGGTGCATTCCGTCTTGTTTTCCTGTAAAACGTTTGTGGGCCCTTCTTCTATTTCCCATTCTTCTATAGATCCTCCCATCGTAATGTACGAGATTTACCGTAATCGTTTTTTTTAAAATCTGGTATATCATAAAGATATCTGTTATATCCAATCACTTTACTGTTTCGTCTCTCTTTGGTCTAAAGATATTCCTAATTTCTTTATACTCCAATAATCGTAAGTTTTTTCCCTGTTAAAATGCATAGCCTATTTTATTTATAATTTATGTTATTTATTTAGAATGTTCTGGATTTGAACCTTATTAAGTAATTTTGGCTATTGTATGTCATCCTGCCACTTGTGAATATTCGGTTGGAGAACATGCGACATTTAGCGTCGTGTTGGCCAATGTGATAACACATGTTCCCACTTGAGCCAATTGTCAATATGTTTGCTCACATATAAGGAAATTCTAACCCAAGAGTCCACCTACATTAGTGGTCAAGTTACAGTGAGAAAATGGGAAAGTTAGTACAGCAGATTAGCTTAGAGTTCATTTGTTTGTTAGTAGGTTTAGTGATAATTTGGCTACACTGCCTCAACAATGATTAATACAAAACATTTACATGGCAAATAGCTGATTTTGAGTTCTTTTGATCTCAAATTCTCACTTGATTTTAAGGCATTATTCACATTTTTGAAAAAAAACACATCTCCGGTAATTATTTACATACTGCTACAATGAATTTGTGTTTTTTCGTTTTTATATTTGAATTTATGTTGAAGGCATGGTGGCATAGAATCCTGCAATTTTTTCTCTGAACTCACATATTATAAATACGTAATTTAAAAATGACGTTTTTAGTCCAAATGTACATGTGTACATTTTACGTATTACTTAAACTATTATTTTTAAAATATTGACTTTTATGAAACACGTAAAAGCTTTTTATCAATTCCGGAATATAGATACGTTACATGTATAGCACATTGTGGAACGCATAAAACTCGACTATAAAACACACGCATGCCACAACAGATACTGTTTGTTATAAAGGAGTAGCCAGATTACCAGGGCACTGATAAAAATTTCCACCTTTATATTATAAAAAAGCAGTTTTCCCTTGTTGGATCACGAACGTCTTATATATTTTTCACAGTTTGATCTTATTAACTGAAATTCGAGTTGCTGGGTATAATCAATGGTCGTGTTCGATTGCCTCACAAATACACGAGAGGACGGTAGGAGTAATATCTAGTGACCTAGATCTTTGGTTTAATTTGTGACGGATCTTGCTGTTATTGAGGCACTACAGAAACTCGTAGATATAACACTTTCTTCTTCTCCTTATTCTCTCCTCTTTCTAATTCTAAACATTTCGCTGATCAAGCACTTGTACTTACCTTATCTCCATTTTTAAAACGTTTTCTGTACTGAACATTCCTTGAACTCAAAAGTACTTGAAATCTCTGCAATAATTTTCACAGTGTAAATATAGCCTATTTGTTTGCATTTGGATCTAATTCTTTGATATTGTGGTAAAAGTACATAAGTCAGATTTTAGTAATTTTTATTTTGTAGATTAATATATATATATATATATATATATATATATATATATATATCGGCCGCGATGGACAAGTGGTTATGCTCCTTGCCTCTGGTCCCAAGGGTCGCGGGTTCAAACCCGGCCGGGGTTGATGGATTTTTTTAGGATGGAAAATCCAAGGAGAAAGTCCTCCGGAAGGGACTTTAAGCCACGAGTCTGAAGATTTTCAGGCTCGTAAAAGATCATTAAGCCTGAATAAAAATGCCTCTAAGCAAAATTTACCGAATTTTCCCCGTCCTAGTTCTACCTTGGTTTCCTTGATGTCAGTATGAGGCGGAACGCTGCCCACGGGCCACTCCAATGTCATCTATACGAAAACAAGTGTAACTAAATTAGTATGGTTCTGTTTCTCTTCCCCTGTAGGGGGAGAGCGCCTAAATCTCGTTGAGGGAAACAAGGGCTTACAAGAAGAAGGTGGATGTTTTTCTAGCCAGTATGGGAGTGATATGTTATCTGTATGTCGGGTCATCCAGCCAATATAGCTGGGGTCACTACTTATTGCAGTTATTCAAATTCCTCACGATGCTAGACGAGGACCGATCCTATATTGGCCGAAATTCCACTGGAAAATTTGTTCCCCCATGGTGATTCGAACCAGTGCAGCTCTGTATCAAGGCATCGTGCTTTAAAAACGGGACTTATTAATAAAATATACAAAAAATATTCTATTTAGTCCATTATCAGGAACAGCTATTTTTATTTAAGTCTTACAAGGTCTTGATTCAAGATTAATTACTTTGCAAGCATGAGTTTGTGCCGAGATAGCTATACTGTAGGGCTATTAATCTGCATAAAACGTGATTAAAATGCATACTTCTCAAAACCATTAGGAAACTTTTGGTGGATTTTCTAACATAGGTATAGTAAAACACGGTTTAACTCCATTAGGCTTAATAAATTGGCAATACTCACATACTCCACTGGCACTATCGAACCCATAGGTTCTTTGCCGCTCGGACATAAGCTCTCCATACATCGCTATCCAGAGTTAATGTTTTCAAATCATTCGCTGTATAATCTACTTCCCTCAAATCATGATAGTGTTATTCTTGTACCTCATTCTAGGTCTACCAACTGGGCGTTTTCCCTCTGGTTTTCCTACAAGAAGCTTCCATGCACGTCTTTCGTTCCCCATTCGTGCCACATGTCCTGCCCATCGCAGTCTAAGATAATTAACTGTTCTTATTATATCTGGCTTCCTATAAGGATCATATAGTTCACTGTTAGTAGTCTTCTCCATTCACCTGTCTGTTCATCTCTCTTTGGTCCAAACATTTTCCTAAGAACTTCATTCTCAAATCTCCTTTCCTTCCTTAAAGTAAGAGTACATGCTTCACATCCATATAATATAACTGGTAGAATAATAGTTTTATATATTTTCAGTTTAACATTTTTTTTTTAAAGGAGTTGGGACGTCAAGAGCCCCTGTAATGCATAATAGCACGCATTTACAAAATTGAGCCTATGTTTAATTTCCATGTGCATCTCATTCCTATTTGTGTTTATTGTTTCTAGGTATTTGAACTCGGTCACTTCTTCCTCAAAATTTTCCTCACTTGTCATTAGCTGCCCATTTCCATTTATATTTTTAAATAAATAGGCAATATTGAAAATAAATATCAAGTAGGCATAAATTGATAATGATTAATCCTCGTCCATCACATTGCAGGGACATGGGTTCTTCCCTAGATAGAAGTTTCTTAACCAGATAATTTAGTTACGCTTATATCCCCACAGATGACATGGCATGTGATTAGCATACCGACCCAATGAGACAACTAGTAGGGAACTAAGGTATTATGTGGATGATGAAAATCGCTAAATTTTGAGTAGAAGCCTCTTTTATCAGGATTTAAGGTTCTTTTTACGAGTCTAAAAATACCCTGACTCGGGACCTACGGCTTTATGTCCCTCCCCTAGGACTGAGCTTTGAATTTTTCCATCCTATAAGGTCTGGGGGTTTGAACCCGCGACCCTCTGGACTAGAGGTAAGGAACATTACCAGCCATCCGGAGCCGGCAGACAGAAATTTAAAAAATCGCTATTTAGAATTATATTAAGCACCAATGAATATTAATTGTACTATTATTTAATAGTGGCGACTCCGTGGCAAGCGGTTAGGGTTGCTCACATTTCACCGCTGTGGTCCCGAGAAATCAAGTCTCGGTCACCCATGTGGGTTTTGTAGTGGAGAATGCAGCTTGGGCAGATTTTTCTCGGGGTTTTCTCCCCGTTTTCTTCCCCTGCCACAATTTCATTTCACCATTTCTCTATACTCATCTAATCCATTTCATTTCATTTCGTTGATCTGTCCCAGTGATGATACATCAGGCGTGGTCGACCGGCACCCTTGTAATTCAGAGACCATTATATAGGGGGCTTCAGCTTATCTCATCCCGCGACCCGACCCTGAGTTGGACACGAGTTGAGGAGAGTTATTTATTTACTATTAATAGATATTGACTCATTTTTGTAATATTATTGTGTTTTCTTTATGTAATTGTAATGTTAATGTTTCTTTTAGTGTAGGGGGCCTATAATGCTATTGTGTTATTATTTAATTGTAATATTATTGTGTTTTCTTTATGTAATTGTAATGTTAATGTTTTTAGTGTATAATGCTATTGTGTTATTATTTAATTGTAATATTATTATTGTGTTTCTTGATGTAATTGTAATGTTATTGATTTTTTTGTTTTTTTTTTTTCTTTACACTAGTACCAATTATTACTTTATTGTAACGGACTGTCAACAGCACGTACGGCTTACTGCCCGTGCGACCCATATCTGTAAATACTATTGTAAAATATCTTACTTTTTGTCTAATAAATTCCTACTACTACTACTACTATTAATAGTCTATTGTCGGAGTCTCTGGCCAAAGTCCTGGAACGCAAAAACTTGTAACCAAGACCCATATTTATTTACTGTTAGCATTGCTGCTAAAACTTTGCATAGATTTGGTATAAGCTGGGATCCCAAGTCCCAAGAATTTAGATAATTTATTGTCGTACAGTGTAGTACTTTACAGATTGAAATGGAAAGACAAATGTTTAATCTAAGATAACTGGGCCTATCTATAGAACAAGAGAGGAAGGTATAATGTGAAACGTGGAATAGGATGAAAAGAGCAGAGGGAAATAGAATAAATAATTTGGGTATAATTTAATTAGAACAAAGAAAATAATGTGAAAATGTGAAGTTTAAACACTAAAAATTAAACTCAAGAGCAAAAGAAGCTTACAGGGACTGGCTCGCTCTCCGAGTTCACTTGGATTATTTCTTCTAGGAATGAGGCACTTTGACCTACAAGGAAATCATGGACTTACTTGTTTTGTCTGCTCTAGGTGAGTCGACTATGAACTAATACTGCCTTATTTTCGTGATTAATAATAATATATAATAAAAATAATAATACTTTATTTATTATGGCAGAGTTAAGGCCATAAGGCCTCTCTTCCACTACCAGCACAAATACAAATAAATATTCGACAAATATAGATATACACTATACTAATTATAAACAGTTAAAGATACTAAATGTAGCAATGTAAATGTTCATGTACAAACAACATTTTATCAGGTGATACCAGTAATAATAATAGTAAGTAATAATAATAATAATAATAATATAATAATAATAAATAATATAAAATATGAATACATATACGGGAAACACCAATTAATATATATAATATATATAATATATATGATATATCTTACACTGGATAATAATGAAGTCGAGTTAGAGCAATAAAAATTTTAGATTTCTTTTAAAAGATGCCAATGTCCGCAGCCCCTTATTTGCCGTCTACCGAATTATTCAAGTCAGAGGAAAAAAAATTGACCAAAAAGAGATGAACAGAAAGGTGTTTGGAGAAGACTACGTAACAGCGAGCTACATTATCTTTATAGGATATCAGATATGATTAGAACAGTTAGGTCTCGTAGACTGTTTTTGTCCAGGTCAGTGTGGCACGAATGGGAATGAAATAAAAGCACAGAAGCTACTTGTAGGAAAACCAAAGGAAAACCTCCTGTTGGTAGGACCAAGAATGAAGTGGGACAATTACATTAATCATGATTTAAGGGAGTCCCGCGCCGTAGCTGAGTGGGGTAAGGCAAGAAGCCTTGGCGCGGTGCTACGGGACTTATGCTCCGCTGGTTCGAGTCTCCATGGGGCAGAAATTTTTCTCATGAATTTCGGCCAGTTTCGGACCGGTGCCCACCCAGCATCGTGAGACATTTGGGTAGCTACAATATGTAGCGATTCCAGGTTGAGAATACCAGCTATAACGGCTGGGGATTCGACATGCTGACCACATGTCATTCCTACACTGGTAGATGATCGTCTACCTCTGTGATGAGGATGTGAGGTCAGCAGCCGGATGATGAGCCAAGGGCCTTCTAGGCCTGTCGCGCTTGGAGTTTTTTTTATGATTTGAGGGAAGTTGAATATACAGAGGATAATTCGAAAACATAAGCTCAGGATAGGGATGTATGGAGAGTTTTTGTCCCCCGCGGGCATGAATCTACGCGTCCGATAGTGCCAGCGAGTTAGTTAATATAATATTGTGAGTTTCCCGGCTTTGTGACCGCGGTCCAATCGTTTGAAGATGACTTGACGATTTGTCTACGGCTATAGCAGTCATCCTCAAGGAGACCGAACATACCAAATATTTAAACTTCTGTGAAAATTTAGTTACTAATCCTTTTTTTTTCGATACTTACAAAATTCATTGTAAATCACAATTGAGGTTATGTAGTATCTTTTTAAAATATTAAAATAAGTACCGGTCCCGCGCCGTAGCCGAGCGGTTAAGGTAGGAAGCCTTGGCGCAGAGCTACGGGACTTGCGCTGGTTCGAGTCTCCATGGGGGAAGAAATTTTCTCCTGTATTTCGGCCAGTAGGGACCGGTGCCCACCCAGCATCGTGAGGCAATTGGGTAGCTACAATAAGTAGCGGCTCCAGGTTGAGAGAAACCAGCTATAACGGCTGGGGGACTCGACATGCTAACCATATGTCACCCCTACACTGGCTGTCGATCATCTACCTCTGTGATTGTCACATGTGGATGTGAAGGGCCAGCAGCCGGCTGTAAAAGGGCAACCGCTGAAAAGTGGAAAGACCCTCAATCGGAATCAATCGGAAAAATAAGTACCGGATATATCAGTCGTCCTCAATTAAAATGGATTTCTGTATAAAAATGTAGATCTTTCAGAACATGCGGAAGATGCAACATGTTCTGAAAGGCCGAGATGGTTTTAACTAATTGACGAAATTTTTAAAACAAAAATCCATTTTAATTGAGGGCGACTGCTATATCAGGTAGCCTACTTATTTCTTGCGCGATAGTGCATTTTGTCGTACTTACAGCAGCGGCGGCCATGATTGAAAATCAACTTTCTACATTTCGGGGTTGCCAACCTAAATACCTACACTGTAATAAATAACTATAACTTAATATTACATACTACAAAAACGCGTGTGGAGGTAAAACCCACTGCCCTCTGTTTATTTTACTACATACAATGTATATACAAAAAATATATAAAAGGTAGTGTTAATATACATTATACGAAACAAATCGTTGCATTTTAAATGAACTGAATTCTATTTTAAACAATATAAAACATAAATTCGTACTTGCGCAACTTTATCATTAATTGGTATCAAGGCCTCCTGTAGTTGCAACTAATGAACATTATTCCACATTGTTAACGTTAGTCAATTGTTTATAATGGACGCAAATACTTCCAAGAAAAATGCTATTATTTTACTATTATTTATTATTTTGAAAACACCCATCGCGCAAAAAATAATATACACGCACGTTGTGAAGTGTTTTAGAGAATCTCGGAAATTAAAAAACTTCCCTAATCGCTCAGTTTTTAAACATTTTCCCTCAATTCTGTAAAAAAACTCGCATTGTAATATAATATATATAATATACTTTAAAAATGTAATCCACTTTTTAAGAAATCTACCACAGTGTCAGCTTCTGTTCAGACGAGAGCATCACAGTTGCCAAACACGGAAAACCAATATTCAAGCCATAATGTTATTCCAAGTTTCAGACTACATTCCAATATAACATTTGTCGCAATAAAATCTATGAATATAAAATATTATGAGCGACACTTACTCACAGGTACGTACCGGAAGAATAATACTGACTCTTGAATCATTCTCACGTGTGTTTTATTGCTACCACTGTAACGTGTAAAGCAGGTTGGTATAACATGAAGGGAATTCAGCGGTACAAATGTTTTCATATATTTTTCTCTACTCCACAAAATTTTACATGATGATATATTCTAACCCTTCACGGAATTACTCCCTCATACACCTCTGCAAGTTATATTTACTTTTCCACTTTATGTTTTAGGCGACGCATTTTCTTTCAACTAAGAGAATATTGCAACGTGCACACATTTTTGTTTAATTCGGAAGGTAGGTAATAAGAACCAAGTTTTTTTGTAAAAATGTTTGATTGTGTTTTACATTTAATTAGGTCACAATATCCGTAAAACTCTCTTGTTGTTTTATTATTTTGTGATCGTTTTATAAAACATTGGCAGTACCAGTATGCTCTATGGATCAGAAGCCTGGATCACTAAAAACAAGATCTAAGTAGGATAACGGCGGCAGAAATGAAATTTTTGAGATCTGTTAAAGGTGTGCACTGAAGTGACAGACAGAATCAAGAACACAGAAATAAGACAGGACCTTGAAATATTTGCAATAACTGATTAAAATAGATTCATATAGACAAAAATGGACGCAACACCATAGAAAGAATGAAATGAAGATAGATACGTACTTACTTACTCACTGGCGACTATTCGAACCCGCAGGTTCATGGCCGGCGCGGACTTAAGCTGTCCATACATCCCTATCCTGAGCTAATGCTTTCCAATCATGTCCCTGTATAATCTAACTTCCCGCCAAATCATAGTGAATGTTGTTCTTCCACCTCATTCTTGGTCTATACCACTGACTGGGCTTATCCTACAAGAGCTTCCTTCCTTCCATGCACGTCTTTTCATCCCCAAGTCGTGCAAACATGTCCTGCCCATCACGCAGGTCTCCGAGACTTAAGGTATTCTTATTATATCTGTTTTCCTATATAAAGACCAATTCGTGTTAGTCAGTGTTATGTAGTCTTCTCCATTCACATGTCTGTTCACCTCTGCTTTGCGTCATAAATTTTTGCCTAAGAACTTTATTCTCAAAACTCGTAATCTTCCTTTCCTCCCTTAAAGTAAGAGTCCATGGTTTCGCACCGATATAATATAAACTGGTAGAATAATAGTTTTATATATATTTTCAGCTTAACGTTTTTTGTGAAAGGAGTTGGGACATCAAAAGTCTCTGCAATGCATAATAGCACGCATTTCCAGAATTGAGCCTATGTTTAATTTCTTCTTGTGCATTCTCATCCTATTTGTGATTATTGTTCCTAGGTATTTGAAATTCAGCCACTTCCTCAAAATTTCCCTCATTTGTCATTAGCTGTCCATTTCCATTATATGCTGTATTTCTACGTGTGACCATATATTTAGTTTTACTGATATTTACTTCCAGTCCCAATTTCTTAGTGTTACTCAATAGTGTGTGCGTGTTGGCCTTTAGTATCTCCTCGCTATCGGCCAGTAGTACTAACATCATCAGCATAAACTAACACTTATTAAATACCATTCAGTTGTAAGCCTTCCTCATTCTCTAAAGATTTAAATGAAGATAGATAATCCAAAACAAATAACAAAATACAAACCTAAAGGCACCCGAGATGTGGGCATAATTAAAAGAGATGGGCTGAAGTCGGAACGGGTCAACAGACCTAATCCATGAATGCAGATGATGATGATATCCGTAAAACTGCAATACTCTGAAGTATACGAAATGTGTTCGTTCGTTCTTTAAACGTAAACTTTAACTTATACAGTTATTGTCGCCCTTATACAGTTACTTGTTGTCAAATAATTGTTTTTTTCCTATTTATTTAAATTTACACTACGCCATTAATAATTTTTTCTCGTTTTTTTTTAACATTTCTTGTACATATTATATTTAATTCGTTAAATCTAGAGTAAATAAAAATACATTATAAATAATAATTCTATCCACTGCTGTGGTCTCGGGGGAGCGTGCTGCCTTGTCACGCAGCGGGTCGGGTTCGATCCCCGGTCGGGACAGTTTTTCTGGGTGAGTTTTTTATCGGATTTTTTCCTCACCTGTAAGACAAATGCCAGGAAAACTTTTAGGCCCAAACTGTCCTCGAAATCATATGGCCATCGCAATCATCATCATTAATATTCATATTAGGTTAAGCTTAGGATTAGGTACTCTCCTGGCGCACCATTATCATCATCATCACCCATCATATCATCGGGGCAACGTAACCCTGCCTTCCAGGCGCCCCAACCTCAGACGTGGGTTACAAGTACGCCATGCCAGAAGAGGAACCAGGAATGTCGAAAGACAAACCTGGGGCATTTGAAAAAAAAAATGATTCTATTGTATTTATAACATGTAATCGTTTATGTTTATTGTAATTCAGATATAATACTATTTTGATACTTTTTAAAACCTGGTTGAGTGGCAGACAAGGCCTGAAGGCCTTAACTGTGCCAGGTAAAATAAAGCTATTATCATTTAATTTTTTATTATTTTTATTATTATTATTATTATTATTATTATTATTATTATTATTATTATTATTATAAAAGAGCGATGTCAAAGTGCTCACATAAACTGACATTTATTTCATGACAAATAATATGAAAAATTATTCGAAATCCTGGAAGAATTCAGATACATATACATTTTCGGATATCCTAAAAATCGGCATTTTTTCAGTGCCCCGGGTTCTCAATTAGACATTGCATGTGTTCTCGCCTGTCATTGTCGTAATTGTAACCCAATTTTAAGGTTGGGGCGCCTGGAAGATGAGGCTACACTACCCGGATGATATGATGGGTGATTATGATAGTGGTGTGCCAGAAGAGTCCTTAATCCTGAACTGTATCTATGCCGAATATGAATGAAGATGGTTATGATGGCTATAAGATGTTCGGGGACCGTTTGTGCCTTAAAGCGTCCTGAAATTTGTATTACAAATAAGGGAAAAAAACGCCGAAAAAAACATCGCACAGTTAACTTGTCCCAACCTTGATTCGAACTCGGACCCGCTGCGTGACAGGGCAGCACGCTACCTCAAGACCACAAAGGTGGATTATTTTTTCATTACGTTTGCTGTATTATAAACCTCATATATATTAAATACACCTGATCTCGGGGACTTATTATTTATCCTTTCAGAACCAATCTTACTTTTCTTTAAAAAGCAACATCTTAAGAATACAATCTTGTTTTATATTTTTAAAAATTGTTTGGTACGTTTTGTTTTTCGAAGAGATCAAAACCGAGAAACCATAGAATGACTATTTAATTCTTACCCCAGATGGGAGTCAATGACCAATCACGTTTCAATTAATTTTGTTTTACAACCAATCACAGTCATGTTTCACCACGATAATTATCGAATTTTGATTACCAAAATAAAGAAAGCTCCTCCTTTTTAATATTCTGAAGAGGTCACAGCATTATTTTGCAGTGATTGACTCTCTAACAAATGCGTTGAATATAGCAAATAATGAACAGATTAATTCGACCTGCACATTTGATAATTGTCTGTTCACTAATTGTGTTTTAAATAGGTTACTGATTTTATTCAGTTGTTTACTAAAGCAATGAAGTAATAGCCTATAATGTTGGTTATAATATACAGTTTGATGTGTTTCATTTTTTCTCCACTAGGATACATACTTACAATATCGCGATCCTATTTGGTAATATATAAGTATTATCGAGTTGCAGTGATGAACGCATGGAACCATAACTTAAACCTTTCTCATTTGTTTCAAACATCGCCGTTTATATTAAATATATAAATATTTTCAATGAACTATACTTAAATAATGATTTGTGAGTAAACAGCTTAATTTTATTTGTTAAATAGTCCTAACAAATGCCACTCTTGTTTTCCAAATCCTCTAGATAAAGTAACTCGTAACTTCGTGAATTATCGATAATTTGGAAATCTCTCGTGGCATTACTTACGATAATTGCAGTAGATATTTTATATTCAATAAATTCATTAACAAAGTGTGTTTCAGGATATCCGTGTCAAATTGTGAGAAAAAAATAGTTTTATGGAGAGGATTTTTTTGTTGTTATATAACACAAGTTGTCTAATGTATTAAACACTACAAATTCGAGACGCTTTATCGATGTTATAATTAATTTTTTTGACATTGAGCAATGCAAGCTTAATATGACATAAGAAAAATAAATGACTGGACGGGATTTGAACCCGGACCTCTGGGTTGGTACCCCAGCATGCTATCCATTACACCACCGGACAAATCCAATACAAACATTTATCTTTCTTATATATATATATATATATATATATATATATGTGTGTGTGTGTGTGTGTGTGTGTGTGTGTGTGTGTGTGTGTGTGTGTGTGTCCACCGCTATGGTCTCGAGGTAGCGTGCTGCCTTGTCACGCAGCGGGCCCGGATTAGATCCCCGGTCGGGACAGTTTTTCTGGGTGAGGTTTTATCGGGTTTTTTTCCTCACCTGTAAGACAAATGTCAGGAAAACTTTAAGGCCCAAACGGTCCCCGAAATCATATGGCCATCATCATCATTATCCTTATCATTATCATTATCATCTATCATCATCATCATCCTTCACCGGTGTGGAAAGCAACGGGTAGCTACCACACCTACAATTCCCTAGTAAAGCTGCAAGCATAGCATGAAAATGCTATGATTGCAGTGAAGGACCTGCCTTCGGGCAAGAATTACTATGGATATGCATATATATTTCTCATTGATTATGAGATGTAGCGAGAACTCGATCTTCACTGCCATCTGGTATATATATTCGGCTATCGACACGATCGCTTTCTCAAAGGAGTTAGTTATGCTGAAAACACTGTATTGCACTCTATCGGAGTGATACGAGTATTTTGTATATTATGTTAAATAAAATAACTAATAAAAGTTTAAGAAAAATTAAATTATATGCATCCAGTAATAACACGCAATAAAGCTTATCTAACAACATTTTTAACAAAACTGAGTCCAATGTGATGGAAGGCCCGGATGTCGTGGAGCACATAAAGTACCTATAGATGGGGAAGTTAAACTAAGCTGAAAAGAAAGCCCAGTGTAGTATAAATGTAAAAATAGTATTTAATAAATGTTATAGGAATGAGGTCAATTCAGATAATTACGAATTGTTGAAAGGATGTGGTTGTAATGAGGTTATTGAATGAAGATTGTATTCTTTGGTCAGAACAAAATGTCGCATTGGTTATCGGTGCCTTTTGGCAACTTATATCAAAAGCAGCTAAGTCATACTTATCCCTTTAATAACATCCTCTTGGTCCGCAAACATTGATTCAAGCTGATGTGTGACCTCGTTTTCAGCTATTAAAACACAGATGATCACAAATTTGGAAGTTTTCCCAGAATGTTTACACTCTTAATGTTGATTTTTATGATTGCATATTCATGTATGCATATATGACTTTATCTTATATATATATCCATCCATAGTAATTCTGCCCGAAGGCAGGTCCTTCACTGCAATCATAGCATTTTCATGCTATGCTTGCAGTTTTACTAGGGAATTGTAGGTATGGTAGCTTCCCGTTGCTTTCCACACCGGTGAAGGATGATGATGATAATGATAAGGGTGATGATGATAATGATGGCCATATGATTTCGGGGACCGTTTGGGCCTTAAAATTTTCCTGACATTTGTCTTACAGGTGAGGAAAAACCCCGATAAAAACCTCGCCCAGAAAACTGCCCCGACCGGGGCGACCCGGCCTGCCGTACAAGGCAGCACGCTACCTCGAGACCACAGCGGTGGATATATATATATATATATATATATTAGGGTTATAACATTTTGGATTTTTGTGAAATAAAATATTTCCTGTGCAATGGATGGATAACTTTTACTTAAAACCATTGAAAAGGGCCTTAATTTCACTGAGCTTATAGAAAAGGTCACCGTCAAATATATTTATATATTAATATTTAATAATGATTTGGGGTTGACCTTTTCTTGAAGCTCAGTGAAATGAAGGCCTTCTTCAATGGTTTTAAGTAAACGTTCACCCATTCATTGCACAGGAAATATTGTATTTCACAAATGTCCTAGAAGGTTAGGCTACAACTTTTTGGACTGTTGTTGAAATAAATATTTCCTGTGCAATAAATGGGGTGAACGTTATTTAAAATCATTGAAAAAAGGCCTTCATTTCACTGAGCTTCATGAAAAGGTCACCCCAAAATTAATATTAAATGTTGGTACATAAATATATTTGGGGGTGACCGTTTCTTGAAGCTGAGTGAAATTTAGGCCTTTTTCGATGATTGTAAGTAAATATTCATCCATCCATTGCACAGGAAATATTTTATTTCACAAAAGTCCAAAACGTCTAACCCTAATATATATATATATATATATATATACGGACTATAAGGGGTATAGAATAGAATAGAATAGATTTATTTAGCCTGGTAGAGTTAAGGCCATGTGGCCTTCTCTTCCACTCACCAGAATAAGCATATGTTACATATGAATATAAAAAAAATTACAATAATAGTCATATTAAACAGGACAAACATATGTTACATATGAATACAAAAAAAAGTTACAATAATAGTCATTGAACAATTAATTATCTGTCATATTGAATACTAATGAATAAGAGTTATATACTGTGTATACGAGTCTACGTAATATACATGCAGACTGTAAGGGGTCATCCCTTTTCAGATTTGCCGTGGGTCCCGACACTTAGATTTTCATGCTCGTTATAGAACCGTAAGCCTGATTAAAGAGGCCTCTGTGCAAAACTTACCGACCGTCACCCATTCAAGTAGTACCTTAGTTACCCATTAGATGTCTCATTGACCCCATATCTCTGGTTGACATCTGGGAGCAAATAAACGTAACTAAATTAGCTTGATTAAAAGATTCCCTCTAGGGAGCATCCTATTCCCCATATGAGGAAGAACGTGGTATATATTATTATTATTATTATTATTATTATTATTATTATTATTATTATTATTATTATTATTATGTCGGCCGCGGTGGACTAGTGGTTATGCTCCTTGCCTCTGGTCCCGAGGGTCGCGGGTTCAAACCCGCCGGGGTCGATGGATTTTTTAGGACGGAAAAATCCAAGGAGCAAGTCCTCCGGGAGGGACTTTAAGCCATGGGTCCCGAGTCTGAAGATTTTCAGGCTCGTAAAAAATTCTTAA
Source organism: Diploptera punctata (assembly GCA_030220185.1). NCBI lineage: Eukaryota > Metazoa > Arthropoda > Insecta > Blattodea > Blaberidae > Diploptera > Diploptera punctata. The sequence goes on along the minus strand of JASPKZ010003326.1, from coordinate 70,295 downwards.
GCCTGAATGAAAAGGCCTCTAAGCAAAATTTACCGAATTTTCCCGTCCTAGTACTATCTTGGTTTCCTAGATGTCAGTATGAGGCGGAACGCTGACCACGGACAACTCAAAATGGCATCTATACGAAAACAAATGTAACTAAATTAGTATGGTTCAAATACTTCCCTATAGGGGGAGAGCGCCTAAATCTCTGTAAAGGAAAAATATAGGCTTAAAATACAAAAATATTATTATTATTATTATTATTATTATTATTATTATTATTATTATTATTATTATTATTATTATTATTATTATAAAAAGCAGGAAATTCCAGTCACGTTATTCGGACCAGAATTTTAAATCTCGCAAATAAATTTAGTCAACTCTTTCGTTTCAATACGAGGCCTATTGTAATCCTATTACAATCCAATTCTAAGATTTTAGCTTCACTGAAACTCAGTTTCAATTAATGATTTAATTTAATTTGGAGAACGTTGCCATTAAATCTTTAGAGAATGAGGAAGGCTTACAACTGAATGGTATTAATAAGCTGTTAGTTTATGCTGATAATGTAGTACTATCGGGCGATAGGAGAGGAGATACTAAAGGCCAACAAGCACACACTACTGAGTAACACTAAGAAACTAGGACTGGAAGTAAATATCAATAAAATTAAATATATGGTCGCACATAGAAATACATTATATAAAGGAAATAGATAGCTAATGACAAATGAGGGAAATTTTGGATGGGAGGACGTTGGCTGAATTCAAATACCTAGGAATAATAATCACAAATAGAAATGAGATGCACAAGGAAATTAAACATAGGCTCAATTCTGGAAATGCGTGCTATTATGCATTACAGGAGACTCTTGACGTCCCAACTCCTTTAAAAAAAACGTTAAAATGAAAATATATAAAAATTATTATTCTACCAGTTATATTATATAGTTGCGAAACATGGACTCTTACTTTAAGGGAGGAAAGGAGATTACTAGTATTTGAGAATAAAGATCTTAGCAAAATTTTTCGACCAAAGAGAGATTAACAGACAGGTGAATGGAGAAGACTACATAACAATGAACTACATGGTCTTTATAGGAAGCCAGATATAATAAGAACAATTAAGTCTCTAGACTGAGATGGGTAGGACATGTGGCACGAATGGATAATGAAAGACGTGCATGAAAGATTCTTGTGGGAAAACCAGAGGGAAAACGCCCAGTTGGTAGATCAAGATTGAGGTGGGAGAATAACATTAAGTATGATTTGACGGAAGTAGATTATACGGAGGATGATTAGAAAACTCTAGCTCAGAATAGGGATGTATGGAGAGCTTATGTCCGCGCGGCCATGAACCTATGGGTTCGATAGTGCCAGTGAGTAAGTAAGTAAGTAAGAACGTTGCTTTCTTATATATAACTAACGAATACCCAGCGTGCGCTGCTACGCCTATGTAAATGAAATAGCCCTATATGTTCTTATTTTTAGTTTAATAAGTTAAAAGAAAATTACGGATTACTTAAATTGTATGGTGTACATTGCGACTTAACAAACATGGCTGTTGCCAGTCAATTTTTAATTTCGGATTTCAGGTAAACCCCCACTTGAAATAACCAGATTTCGCTGATTTTTTTATCATATCTACCTCGGTTTATTTTTATGACATATACTGAGTTCCGTTGTAAAATATAAAAAATTGCGACAGCTAGAGGGATTTTTAAATTTTCGTTTCAGGTGATCTCCTACACCTAATGGTATTAGAGAATAATAGATAGCGACAAAACACTCTGCGTACCTAAAAACCTGTATGTACAAATTTTCATAACATTTGACCTACTACGTTCCGATTTTTGCGAGCACAAACATATGCAGGATGAATTGTTAAATGTAAAGAGATCCTCAACAATTTATATTTGTGCCACACATTTCATTAAAATTTTGTGTTATGAATACATAGAGTATTTTACACAGATTATTTTAATTATTAAAATAAAACAGTTGTTGAAATAAAACACTTAGACATATTTCAGGACAGAGTTTTGATTATAGCAGAACAACGTTTTCAAGGCTAACTGTAAAATCTCTGCATTTAGACTAATGGAATGTTAGTACAGTTAAGTTAGGGTAACTGTAGGTCAGAAGTTTAGTATATAAACCTTGAAAACATGGGTCTGTGTCTGTGAAAGCAAGAGTAGCTGATGGGTAAGTTACTTACCATTTTTCTTAATACATTCGCTAGGAACAGTTAGAAATGTAGTCAAGTATCTTAAATAATTTAATACTGTTTTATTCAAAGTGTAGGAATTATTAGATACTTATTAAAATGTAAATTAGGGTAGATCGATAAACCCCCATCTCCCTCTCTCAAACCTAAAGAAAGTTCGAATGTAGGTTTTCTTAATACAAGCTTAGATTATAATTTAGGGTTAGAATACTTAGGGTTATTGTATTCATTATTCTCTAGAAATAAAATAGATACAATTAAGAATCCATTTATTTATGTTCAAAAACACGTATGCCTTTATAACTAATACATCCACATACTAACGCACGGCTAGAACCTCATGTTATCAAAAATTCCAAGTCCCAAAGGTCCTTTAAGCCCTAAAAAACCAGCAGTTCGTAATATGTGTATAGATTAAAAATCTTATTAAGTGTTAAAATTGTAATGTAGATTGTTAAATATCCGAGAATAATTTGCTGTGCGCTGTTAGAGGGATTGACTTCTGTGTGTTTAATGCAAGGGGGAATTCCTCCCTCTCCTCGTCAGTGAAATTCCCCAGGCTCAAAACACGTATGTAATTAACACCACATGACGTCAGAAACATGAAAATATTTGGATTAAAGCTATTCATAGCGTGATTGTCGGTAATTTACAGCCGTAGAGGGCCTATTACCGGTTATCATAAGATTACTCTCTACAACTTTAGGTTATACCAACAGGTTCTTGTATATTTAATATTTTCCGTAGCCATGTGGATTGAGAAAATGCTATTGAAATTAAATTTTAATGAAATATTATAGGGACTATTTAACTCATGCCCCAAATGGGAGTCAATGACCAATCACGTTACAATGATTTTTTATTTACATCCAATCACAGTCGTGTTTCACCTCGCTCTTTATCGATTTTCGTTATCAGCTCCTGCTTTTGTGATAAAGAAAGTTCCTCCTTTTTAATGTTCTGAACAGGTCAAAGCATTATTTTTCTCCAACAAATACATTGAATATAGCAAATAATGAAAAGATTCCTTGATTTTACTGAGTTGTTTACTAAAAAAATATATCAATAACCTGTAATGTTGATTATGATATAAAGTTTGATGTGTTTCATTATTTCTCCACTTGGGTGCACTCTTACAATATTGCGATCTTATTTGGCAATAAATAATATGATCAAGCAGCAGTGAATGAACATAACCTCACATTTCTGATTTGTTTTCAAACATCACCGTTTACATATATAAATATTTTAAAATAACTATAGTTAAACAATGATTTGTGAATAAACAGCTTAATTTTATTCGTTAAATAGTGCTAACAAATACTTATGATTAATTAACATGTGTGGCCTAGGGATAATTTCATCGAACGCAACGGACACAAGTTTAATTCCCGATTGGGTTAATTTTCTTGGGTGAGAATATTTCCGAGATACATCTTCATGTCATTTATAAGACAGATATCATCAAACGTGAAGTCCAGATTAGTTTCCAAATATAATTTGGTCATATTGTCTCGAATGAACGAGTTGTAGCGGATATGGTCACCGTATAGATAACAACAAATACATGTAGTTAAATAATTCATTTATCTCGACAACTAAATTTATTTTATATAATTAATATATTTTTTATTTGACTTTTATATATTGTATATTTTATATTTTAATCGTTAACTCTAGATTGAATCAAATATTTTGCAAATAATAATTATATTGTAGATGTACAATGTACATTTTTGTTTAATATAATTTAGATGCAAGAATAATTTAAGTATTTTTTTACCTGGTTGAGTGGTAGACAAGGCCTTAAGGCCTTAACTCTGCCAGATAAAATAAAGCTATTATTATTAGTCCATCGCTGTGGTCTCGAGGTAGCGTGCTGCCTTGTCAAGCAGCGGGCCCCGGATCAATCCCCGGTCGGGGCAGTTTTTCTGGGTAAGGTTTCTATCGAGGTTTTTCCTCACCTGTAAGACAAATGTCAGGAAAAATTTAAGGCCGAAACGGTCCCCGAAATCATATGGCAATAATCATCATTCTTCACCGGTGTGGAAAGCAACGGGAAGCTACCACACCTATAATTCCCTAGAAAAGCTGCAAGCATAGCATGAAAATTCTATTACTGCAGTGAAGGACCTGCCTTCGGGCAGAATTTTACTATGGATATATTATTATTATTGTTATTATTTTTATTATTTTTTATTACTATTTTTATTTATTATTATTATTTTTATTATCATCATTATCATTATCATTATCATTATTATTATCATTATCATTATAATCATTATCGTTATTATTATTATCATTATAGATAATTGATCATTGAGGTGTGGTCAAAAATGTTTGTGGTCCAGAATTACATATTCTCGTTATAGATCTTGTTCATGTTATGCCGGAGCGTATGGAACATATAAAAGTTCCTAGAAGGGAAACTAAGCACAAATAAATGTGTAAGAACAGGAGAGAAAGATATACAAACAAAGAACGAGAGAGAGAGAGGGATGGTGATTAAATTCCAACCTAATATTTTTATATTTATTTATTTATTTATTTAGCTTGAAGGAGTTAAGGGCATATGGCCATCTTTTCTACTCACCAGGACAAACATATGCTACATTATAATACAGTAATCACAATTGACGTCAAAAGAAAACCATAAAAAATCTGTTAGCTTATCTACACTCGAAACCTCACAAGAAAAATTCAGATTGTAGCCTCTGAGCTAACACGTTGTGCTGGTAACATCGTAACAGTGTATTACCTATTTTATGGAAGTGAAGCTTGTCGAATATATAGCTTTATGAAAGATAAGTAAGGTGTATTGAAAATCCATGTAAGGAAAGTATATATCTGTCTGGAAACCTAGTTTTTGGAACTAATTTTATCTTGCTATATTTGTTTTATAGCAGATAATGCCGAAATTTAAACACGAAAATAAACGTGAAAATATGGAACACTGTAATTTTCTCTCTGTTCATATTTCACCTCTCTCTTTCCCACTCTGTCTCTCTCCCTCCTCTCTCTCTCTCTCTCTCTCTCTCTCTCTCTCTCTCTCTCTCTCTCTCTCTCTCTCTCTTTGAGATCTTTATTTTTCTTTCAAGAACTATAACAGGGATTACCAATTAGATTTCATGGGTCCATTTTCAAAGTAGTAAGATGAGTCGAGGTCCGAAACCAAAGTTGATTAAACATATGAAGCTTTTGTGGAATGCAGGCTTTCCCGGCCGGTAATCATGATGTAAAAAAAGATTCCGCGCTATGTGGCCGTGGTCTATAACTGGTGTTTCTTCCAGACGTTTCTCCCTCATCAATTGCGGAGGACATCTTCAGTGGCGAGTGCTTCTTGGTGGCGTTCCCTTGTCGTAGACTCGACTGCAAATGACAAGGGAACACTACCTAGAAGCACTCGCCACTGAAGATACCCTCCGCAGTTGAGGGAGAAACGTCTTGAAGAAACACCAATTATAGATCACGGCCACATAGCCCGGAATCGTTTAACATCATATGAAGATTTTATTAAGTAATTAATATTATAATCGGCCGTGGTGGACTAGTGGTTATGCTCCTTGCCTCTGGTCCCGAGGGTCGCGGGTTCAAACCCGGCCGGGGTCGATGGATTTTTTAGGACGGAAAAATCCAAGGAGCAAGTCCTTTGGGAGGGACTTTAAACCGTGGGTCCCTAGTCTGAAGATTTTCAGGCTCGTAAAAAGTCCTTAAGCCTGAATGAAAAGGCCTCTAAGCAAAATTTACCAAATTTTCCCGTCCTAGTACTACCTTGGTTTCCTAGATGTCAGTATGAGGCGGAACGCTGACCGCGGGCCACTCAAAATTACATCTATACGAAAACAAGTGTAACTAAATTAGTATGGTTGAAATTCTTCCCTGTAGGGGGAGAGCGCCTAAATCTCTGTAAAGGGAAAACATGGGCTTACAAAAAATAATGTTATGGGCATGAATTGCACAAATTAAACCAAACACATGGTAAATACTAAAAGGATACAGCACAGTAGAACACAGTTATTAATTCTATTAATTGTTAATAGGTTTATGATTAACTTAACATATGGTCAGAGTAATATTCAAATATCTCACCTCACGAATTTCGTGTTTTTCATGATACCAGGTTTCAAACGGAAGCCCGTTCATCTTCAGTCAAATCTGAGACTATAAGCAGTACTGCCAACCGAACTAACAATAATATTATTATAACATGTAATTTAGTATAGGCCTACTGGTTTTATTCGATGTTCAAATGGTTAAAAAAAAATTATTAATTAGATATTTATCTGGTCCGGAAACCAAAACCCCAGGGTCCGGATCCGGACCGCGGTCCGCCAATTGGTGACCCCTGAACTATATTGTTAATATACGTGTTCAAGCCAATCACTTCACTTTTGACACTTCGGATAGATTGCGTTCAAACGTTTTCAGTTTACTCACTATTTCGGCAACACGTGTTTGAAAGGCGATGTTTTTTGTTGCGTCCAGAGAGGAATATATGAATGCACTTTCATTGTGTTCGGAGAAAGTTAGGATGAATATATCTTTAAGTGTTTGTGTAGTGTGAACATTATTTATGTGCGATGATAATGAAGGAAAAGTAGGAGGTGAAACTTGGACACAGCACTTAGGCTAATTCAGTCAAAATGCACCAAAGGGATCGCCAGACTCCTCCATCGACCAACAAATACTTCTTCTTCTTCCTTCCCAGGATTAGGTCAATGCGACTTGTTCCGGTCTCAAATCCATCGTTTGCTTGCCCGTCCCAAATGTATTTTTCCATGTGGTTTGTAGGTGTTGATCTTTTTGGGTAATCTTGCATTGTGCATAATGTCTAAATGTTCTTTCCATTGGTGTTTGTGCTCTTCTAGTTTATCGACTATTGAAAATATCTCCAGTTCATTTCTTATTGATTCATTGTGTACATCATTTTACGGATCTTAAAAATTTAATTTCAGTGGCTTGAATGTGTGAGATATTTTTTTTTTGTAAGTAGCCAAGATTCAGATCCATATAAAAGAATAGGAACAGCCATAATTTTATAAAACCTGAGCTGAGTTTCACTTCGAGTCTTTCGGAGGGTTCTTCTTATGGTGCCACACATCATTTGATATCGGTTTAATTTATCATGTATACCCCAAACTTTCCTATATGTCATATCTGAACCAAGATAGTTAAAGTGTGCTATCTGTTCTATTATTTCATTTTGATTACTATTTTGCTGTGACTGGCACTTTGCCCTGAAAAGCCATAATTTTAGTTTTTGAAGTTGAGACTTTGAGATTATAATAGAGTCCTAATTGATTAAACATGTAAATGGCTATTTGTAAATCATCCTCTGACTTCTGTATAATTACCAGATCGTCTGCATACATTAAAGTATTCATATACATTTCACAAATAGTTAAAAAGGCAAACAATAAATTCTTTCTCAACATATGAAAAACGGAGAGGTTTGCATTCACTAATAATCCCTATTCTCAATCAAGTAAACCTGGTTCTTACCGTCGATATCCATTTCCCTGAGATCCATCCTAACACTATCAGACCATCTATGTCTAGAACTTTCTAATAGTATTTTTCCCCAAGGGATTTCCCAATAAAATGTAAAAGAATTTATATTCTCACTCATTTGAGGTACACAATCCCTTCAGTCCTTGTGTACTAGTGATTTTATACTCGTCTCTAGTTCGAGAATCGAGCGTTCAAACCTGGGCGGAGCCGATGTGTTTCTATTTTACTATCTAACTAACTGGCACTATCGAACCCGTAGGTTCATGGCCGCGCGGACATAAGCTCTCTAACCTTCCCTGTCCTGAGCTAATAGTTTCCATTATCCCCTGTATAATCTACTTCCCTCAAATCATGGTTAATGTTATATTCCCACCTCATCCTTGGTCTACCAACTGGGCGTTTACCTTCTGGTCTTCCTACAAAAAACTTCCATGTACGTCTTGCATTATCCGTTCGTGCCACATGTCCTGCCCATCGCAGAGTACGAGTATTAACTGTTCTTATTATAACTGGTTTCCTATAAATATCATGGAACTCGCTGTTAAGTAGTCTTCTCCATTCACCTGTGTGTTTACCTCTCTTTGACCCAAAAATTGTCCAAAGAACTTTATTCTCAAATACTCGTAATATTTTATCCTCCCTTAAAGCAAGAGTCCATGTTCGCACCCAAATATTATAATAGAGAGAATAACAATTTTATATATTTTCAGTTTAAAGTTTTTGAGGAAAGTTGGACGACAAGAGTCCTGTAATGAAAATTGCATGCATTTCCAGAATTGAGTCCATGTTTAATTCCTTTATGCAACTCATTCTTATTTGTAATTTTTGTTCCTAGGTATGTGAATTCAGCCACTTATTTAAAACTTTCCTCATTTATCATTAACTGTCAATATCCATTATATAATGTATTTCAATGTGTGAACATGTATTTAGTTTTATGAAGGTTTATTTCCAGTCCCAATTTCTTAATATTACTCAATACATTATGCGAGTTGGCCCTAAAATTCGCCTCGCCATCGCCTAATAATACATCATCAGCATAAACTAACAGCTTACTAATATCATTGAGTTGTAGGCCTTCTTCATCCTCTAAAGATTTGATGGCACGATCTAGTACATAATTAAATAGTAGAGTAGGTGATAAAAATCGTGAGTATGGCTTCTTTTCGAAGCAAAGTAAAGCCGTATTCCTCATGTCGTAAATTTACTGCTGATAAAAAACCTCAAGTTTGAAATTAGACGGCTATGAGTACAATTTATTGGTACTTTAACACCCAGCTAATGACGGGAGCTTTTAAAAGTTTTGTTAAAGAAAAACACTACGTATATGCCTAGTTGTTTATCCCAATCTCATTTATTTAATAGCTCTTACAACCTTACAACGATGTAATTTATAATGTTCTTTGTTATGAAGCTTTAATTTAGTTTTTATTAGTTTCTTTCCTGAATTTTTCCAATCCACTACTTAGGGTCGATTTCACCAACAGAGGTAACTGTATTACTCCAGTTTTCCTCTGTATTTTACATACGTTAAACTGACGTAATACAGTTACCTATGTTAGTGAAACTGACCCTTAAACCGTTTTCTTTTCTTAGAAGGCAACTGTCAACTAATGCATCTTGAATTATTTTTCAGAGAAGCATTATGATGTACAAAGGCCGTCTGCAATATATTACCTACCATTTTTAACTGCAAGGCACTAAAATCCAGTTCCAAATCTCCAATTTAAACTATATGGAAGTAATACAACCTCTGAATGGGATAATCCTCAATACCTGCCGTCTCGCCTAATTCACTCAGCTATTACCGATTCAGGGAAACCATATACTCCGTACAGTGTGTTGGGAATACTGGATTCTTGCTTCGATTTATGTACATTGCAGTTAAAAACGGTTGATAATTTCTTGAACTCGATTTTGGTACATCACAACGCTTCTCTGGGAGAAATTTTGAGGTAGGCACAAAACTCCAGCGCCAAATCTCTCATTTAAACTATTTGGAAGTAATACAATACCTGAATTGGTATATTGAATAACTCTCAATACTTCCCTGTCCGTCCGTGACCCGCTTCACATATCTCAAACTCATGCAGGGAGACCATCTGCTCCGTACAGTGGGTTGATATTGCTAGATTCTGGCTTCGATTTCTGTGCCGTACAGTTAAAAGACTGATGTTTTTGTCACGGCCTTGATATATCCCAACGCTTCTCTGGGAAAAATTTCAAGATAGGCGCTAAACTACAGTGGCATATCTCTCATTTAAATTTATAGGGAAGTAAACAACACCTGAATTGTAGATTGGTTAACTCTCACTACCTGCCGTACGCGTCGCGACCATGTGCTCCATACAGCGGGTTTGACATTGCTGGATTATGGCTTCGATTTCTGTGCCTTGCAGTTAAAAACGGCAGATACTATTTTGGATAAGGGCTCGGTAGATCACAACGCTTCTCTGGGAGAAATTTCGAGGTAGGTTTCGGCATGCAATATTTGACAGTTCCCTTGTTTCCTGTGAAATATCTGCTTTAAGAATGATTTCTTTCTTTCATCTAAGATTCAGCGCTGTACAAATATTTGAAGTAAAACACAAATTGAACCTCATGTAATTCAAAGCTTTGTTAAAATGACAAACGCAAACGAGACCAATAGGATGAGTCTATTCTTGTGTGGGTTGAATTTGCGCTGGAAATGCGTGTTTCTCCTTTTTTCCTGGCAATCATCGTTGGTCTGTGGGAACTTAACGGTCCGGCGATTTGTGCTCCCGAGTTGAGTTACACTGTTACAGTAACCCACAATCCCGAGGACAGGCAGACTATGGCTTGCACGACAGATTTATAGAATTCTGTACTCTCGTAACTAGATTATTGATTTCTAGTCTCCCCATCTCACTCGCTTCGTGTTTTCCTTCATCTCGCCAGAGTTACTGCGAATACGGTTTACACAAGGGTGCTCTATAAGACTTGCTTGTTTGACTTTGAGACATGGATCTTAATTAATGTTAAGCGGACAGAATTCACTAGATGTAGAAATTTGAACTTGATGTTATGCTTGTTAATATTAACCAGAAATTATTTTCATAAATTTATTGTAAGATGAGTGAAAAACACATATTAATCATGGTATCTCTCATTAAATTTACAAACAGCAGAATCAAGATTTTTATGAGGGTAAATCCAGTCTTTCAAAACACATAGTAGAAGCAGGACATCAATTCAACACAATAGACAATCAACACTTTTGAAATTCATATTAAAGCAGCGTTGAGGTTGTGTAATAATTTTTTTTCAAATGCCCCAGGTTTGTCTTTCGACATTCCTGGTTTCTCTCTTGGCATGGCGTACTAGTAACGCTCTTCTAAGGTTGGGGTGCCTGGAAGGCGGGGTTACGTTGCCCCGATAATATGATGGGTTATGATGATGATGATGATAATGGTGCGCCAGGAGAGTCCCTAATCCTAAGCTTTAGCCTAAGATGAATATGAATGATGATTGCGATGGCCTTATGATTTCGGGGACCGTTTGGGCCTTAAAGTTTTCCTGACGTTTGTCTTACAGGTGAGGAAAAACCCCGATAAAAACCTCACCCAGAAAAACTGTCCCGACCGGGGATCGAACCCGGGCCCGCTGCGTGACAAGGCAGCACGCTACCCCGAGACCACAGCGGTGGACACATGTAATAAAATATGAATTATATAATTTTTACCTGGTAATTCAATTGAGGATGACTGACTTATCAGGTAAAAATTGTATAATTAACAATAGACAATGTACTATCGATCATGCATAGAGAAAACAATACATCGAAAATCGGTGTTCTCGAAGAGTTAGAAATTATTAAGGAAACCACAAATAAACACCTGCTGAATGAGAACGTACCCAGCAATATAAACCCTCTGTGCAAAATAATTACCAATAACAGTCAGTACTAAAATGAAAGCAGAAGATGATACATAAGTTATCGAAAGGCCTCCTATAAAACAACACTGCAAATTATTGAGGACGGCGGAGATACCAGGTACTGTTTTACAATTGAGGGGGTCTAGTGAGAGAGGGTACTATGCCACTTGGCATGGAAAGAAACTGGTTTTTATGAAGCAATATATTACGAAATTATTTGTATAATAAAGGGATAACTGTTTTTCTTCGTTAAGTTACTGTTATGTAAACTATGCAAAAGGAAAAATATAAATTTTAATATAAATAGCACTGATTATTTCCATTTCTTCTCAAAGCGGCATAGCTCCCTCTCGCACTAGACCCCTCAATTCTTAAAACTTTAAAACAACAGAATATTTTACAATAAATAGCAATGAAAGAGAACATTTAATGTTGAAAGTACTTTTTACGTTCCACAAGCCACCCGGATCTTACAGTGGCACCACCTTTCGAGAGAGGGCTTATAAAATGTGAATAATGCTCAAACTTTATGACCACATGAGGACATATAGGGCCTCACCGAATGAGTGATCAGCTCAATGTCAGGGCCTACTCCGAGAAAACACAAATAAATATGAAACATAGTATTCACACACACACATTTATACTAAACATGGCAAATAAGATAATCATGATTATGATGTTGGGGGACCTTTAGCCTTAAAGTTTCCTGACATATGCCTAACAGGTGACACAAACCTGAAAAAAAACAATCAGCCAGAAAACTTGTCCCGACCAGGGATCAATAATTTAATTCATATGAAGAGACTCATACAATAAACTCAAATGGAATAGGTAGAAAGATGTATCTACACAAATCAACATCATCAACATCATAGTACATTCACGAATTTACGCCATTTAATGACCTGTTTCGGCCTCAAGAGAAACACCATCCAAAAGTCTTTTGAATGGACGTCCTGGTCTTCTTCTTCTTGCGGGTTGACGGCTTAACATTTGTTTGGGTATCCTGTGATCTTCCATTCGATGAACATGTTGCATCCATCTTGACTTATAATCACAAATTTTGTTTTCTAAAGGTTCCATGTGTAATTCTTCTTAGATGTCTTCATTTATTTACATAAATCAATAATGAAAATACTTTACAACATGTTACAAGATGTTTTTTCGCCATGTTCCAACCATACACCATGCGCATGCGCCAAGCGGTTTACACTATGGAATCACGGGATGCGACCAACATTACACGATATTTGAACTTGCGTTGCAAACTAACCTAAAAACTAACCTATCGCTAATTAAGTACTCTAACCTATAAAAGACCAACCTAACGCAATTTAAGTACTAGAATAGATTTTAGAATAGATTAGAATAGATTTATTTAGCCTGGTGGAGTTAAGGCCATGTGGCCTTCTCTTCCACTCACCAGAACAAGCATATGTTACATATGAATACAAAAAATACAATAATAGTCATATTAAACAGGACAAACATATGTTACACATGAATACAAAAAAATTACAATAATAGTCATATTAAACAGGACAAACATATGTTACATATGAATACAAAAAAAAGTTACAATAATAGTCATTGAACAATTAATTATCTGTCATATTGAATAATAATGCAATTAATGTCTAATAATAGAATGAAACTAAATACAATTAAAATTAAATTAATGATACAATGAATAAAAAAAGGAATAACAGCTCGAATCTACTATACATAAAAAGAAAAGAAAAAAATACAAAGAAAGTAATAAACTACAATGAATTAATCTACGCTTTTTATACAAGGGATTAGATAAATATATTAACAAATCCTAAGTCTATTTTTATTAAATAATGCAAAAACGCATTATTAATTCTTAAAAAGTAGTATTAGTGAGTTCTAACCTGCGAAAGAATGAACGCTTGATTTTATTTAGTTTAAGTTAATTAGTACGGACATTATGTTAGCTGCCATTCTTCATGTAATTCAATATCGTCAAAAAATATATTCAAATAATCGTTATTAAACGTGTAAAATCATTGTAAATAGTTGGAAATAATTTGAAAAATGAAACTCTAAGAATAAAATTTGATAGGAGTTTATGAAGTAATTTAAAAAGACATTTAACATGATGGAAAGTATAGCCCAAAACTATTACCACTTCAATTAGTAGAATATCCAGTCTCCATTAGTCTTTCTGATTCCTAAAATTAAATTCTGCCATTCAGTGCTGGTTTTCAGCTAATACGTTAATTGAGCTTTATTTTACCTGTAGAAATATAAAGTGCGATATTTAATCAATTGAGGACATATACACGTTTCATATTTGTTCCTCATAAGTATGAAAATCCATTTTCTCAGTTTTGGTCTAGATACTCTAAATATATTTTGTAAGTTTTTAACATAAAATTTGATTTACTAGATATAGACTATAATTTACGAATGAGTTACAGAAAATGTTTTTAATATCTAACCTGATAAAATTGTGTGTTTTCACGATACCGGTTTCAAAAGTAAATTTTACTTCCATTTTCAGGCGAACTCCAGCTGTCTTCGTCGTTAACACCATCTTCTGAATAGCCATCTGGTGCCAATTTTATGAACTTGGAGATAACATTATTCTGGTCAAAATTCATGGCTCCTTATTTATTCTTCTGAATGTAGGTCTATATATATCCTCAAACTGTTAATCCCAAAGGCTTCTTTAATTGTTTAGTTTCTCTAGCAAACTATGAGCCGCAATTGCCGATTTTTTTCAATTTCACCATTTTTAATATTTCTAAAGTGATCTTTTGTACGAGTTTCTGAATTAATTAAATTTTTCCTGTATATACATTCTTGCAGTCACTACAACTAATTTAATTGATTCAGATTTTTTACTATCTGGTACATTAATTTTGTATTGGTTATTAGAAGATTATTCAGACAAAATTTGTTAATCGGTGCTAATGTAATATTGAGTTTGTTAAATATTTTTTTTAAATTCCCGACGAGAATAACTTGATCTCCAAGTTCATAAAATCGACACCGGATGGCAGTTCATTTGATGGTGTTAACGGCGAAATTTCGACAGTTGGAGTGTGACTGAATATGGAAGTAAAATTTACTTTTGAAAACGGTATCATGAAAACACGCAATTTTATGAAGTGAGATATTAAAAATATTTTTTCCATTTCATTCATAAATTGTAAATACCTCATAGTGTTACCTCCCACTTTAATTTTGATTAAATATGAACTATACATTTTCAATATAGTATACAAATAGGTATATGTCTATGTTGGTAAACTGCGGAATCTGAAAGAAGGCAAAATTACATTTTACCTTGCATATGCCCACTTCAGTGCTTTCGAGGTAGCGCGCTGCCTTGTTTCGCAGCGGGCCCGGGTTCGATTCTCAGTTGGAACAAGCTTCCTGAGGTTATTTTACGGGGGGTTTCCTCGCCTCTAAGACAAATATCAGGTAGCTTTAAGGTTCAATAGGTCCCTGATCATGATCTGGCCACCACCACCATCATCATCTTCTTCTTCACTTCACGGGCTATGCAAAAATTGCCTGTTTCGCCTCACAGTTGTTCTGTCCATCTTTTCACTGGCCTTTCTATATTCCATGAACCTCTTGGCTTGTAGTTGAATGCTGCTCTTGGTAATCTTGTTACATTCAATCTTTCTACATGTGTAAACAATTTCTCTCTATATTCTTTGATTTTCTCAATCAATGGATACATATTTAACTCTGTTCGTATATTTTCATTCTTTATTCGATCCAATCTTGTGCAGCCTTTTGTTCTTCTAAGGAAGTTCATTTCTGCGCTTTGTATTCTATTTTGTAATTTTATCATCATCATCATTGTCATCTTTCACCAGTATGGAAAGGCAACGGGAAGCTACAACACGTATAATTCGTTAGTAAAGCTGCAAAGCATAGCATGAAAATGCTATGATTGCGGTGAAAGTCCTGCCCTCGGACAGAACACTATAGAATAGATTTTGTATACAAAATCTCTCTCTCTCTCTCTCTCTCTCTCTCTCTCTCTCTCTCTCTCTCTCGTTATTTCTTCAGTGGCGCTTAACAGTGTTAACAAATGCAAATATGCCTTTCTTAACACAATTTTTCATAGTATTATTTTTTACCCTATTCTGTTCGCATGTGGAGGGAATGAGTTTTAGTAAAGGGATTTTAGAGGAAAAGGAGGTCGTAGATAAAGCAGTTGGAAAGTGAGGTACGGAAATCCGCCGAGTCTTTCAGAGTCCTCTGAGAGTAGAGTAAAAAATAGACTAAAAGAGAGGATACTATATACAAACTTGCAAAATTAGAGGAGTAGGTAGGGAACATTGCACCACCATAGTATTCGGTGAAGCACAGACTGGCTGGAAATTCCCATAGGATTAACAAGACAAGTATGAAAATGAATATATATGAGCATATATATGTAATTCTAACTTGCAGAATCTTATCTTTAAATCTTGAAACTAAATTATTTTATAGCGCTCGCATCACAATAGTGTGTTCTTTTAGTAATAAATTAGAATTTATAGGTTATCGTTGGAAAGAAAAATATATTTTGTAACTTTTAAAACACGTTATCACGTTATACAAATAAAATTAAACACTTTTTCAGTTTTAAAAATAACATATTTTTTACTTCAACTTTAATTTGAGGCATTTAAACACCATTAGAAATATTGGTTCTAGAACCTTTGTCTTTATGCTAGTATGTAGTTATATATACAGGGTGTCCCATTGAAATCTCCCACATTTTAATTAATCATAACTAACAAAGTATGCGGAATTATGAAATGAGGCCGGTATTAAACGAAACAGAAACCCAAAGAATTTTCATTGCCACACTAAAACACCTCTATATGTGCACAATTTCTTCAATATTTTCTTCTGAAACACGTGTACGAGCACCTCCTGGTTCTTTTTTAACGCTTCCAGCCGCCAGAAACTTCTCAAGACGTGCCTTAATGGTCTTACCATCAGGTGCATTTCCTCCATATTCTCTCCGGTAATTTCTTTGCACTGTAATTATAGACTTCATCCCTGCATACTAAAAAACAGTTTGTGCTCGTTGCTGAGGAGTCGCCATTTTGTTTTATGTCATTATTGTCCAACATGCGACAGATGAATTAACTGCAACAATGAAAACAAAAATTCTTTGAGTTTCTCCTTCTTTTAATACCGACCTCATTTCATAATTCCGCAAACTTTGAGAGTTATGATTAATTAAAATGTGGGAGGTTTGAATGGGACACGGTGTATAGCTCTAATTTTAAATGAGAACACACCTAACTCATACAATCCTCTATACGACATTACAAAACAAAAATAGTAGTAGTAGTAGTAGTAGTAGTAGTAGTAGTAGGACTTTATTAGAAAAAAAGTAAGATATTTATAATATTATTTACAAATATGGGTCGCACGGGCAGTAAGCCGTACGTGCTGTTGACAGTCCGTTACAATAAAGTAATAATTGGTACTAGTGTAAAGAAAAATAAAGAACAAAAACAGCAATAACATTACAATTACATAAAGAAAACACAATAATAATATTACAATTAAATAATAACACAATAGCATTATACACTAAAAACATTAACATTACAATTACATAAAGAAAACACAATAATATTACAATTAAATAATAACACAATAGCATTATACACTAAAAAAACATTAACATTACAATTACATAAAGAAAACACATTAATATTACAATTAAATAATAACACAATAGCATTATACACTAATTAACTTATATATAATTGTTAATAATTAATGGTATTGCATTTTGATAACATATATTTATTCATGAATGAGTGTTGTCCTTATTTTTCGCGTTTTGTCCAGAAATTTACCGAGGTTTATCCAATTTTCTGGATTTACCAAATAACTCGTAGCATGCCAATCTTTCCCGATTTGAATTTAGAAATCTTTCCGGTAATAACTGACGTCTCCAATATTCTAAATCATTACATTTTCCTAATATATGTATCTCATCTTCAAAGTTCCCGCACATTGGACATATTCGCATATCGTGATCGTCGCTAATTTTTAGAAATTTCCATGCCCTAGCCTAAACCAAGCAAGCCCTGATCTCTCCTTAAATCCTAGGTTGAGTATATACGATTCTTTTCCCCAGACGTGTTTTAGGTCTCTTTGTAAACACAGTGAGCGTTTTCCTGTACATTCGGCGAAAGTATCTTGTTGGTTTATATCTAAGTACCTCCTCCTTAAACAAAAGTAAGTAGCTGCCGATGATGCTGAAAGTACGCTGTCAGAAGCATAGCCAAAAAGCAACAACATCATATAGTAACACATGCCTTCTGAAGATGGAAGCCGGTTTCCGAAACGCCTACGTTTTTTAAAAGTTTTTAATGCAATTTTAACCTAGTTGAGGACGAAGTAATCTTCCAGGAATCTCTTTTAATATTTTACTTTGTGAATGTTACTCTTATTGATCCGAATATTAATTTTTCTTGTGAGAATTTAATGAATGTTAATTTTTAACGGAATATTATTATTAATAATGTAATGTTTCGAGATAATGAATTTAAAAAAAACGACCAAAAAAAACTAAGATAAATTACGAAAAAAAAAGTTTGTACAGATTTTCGGGTACGGGATTTGAACTGAGAATCTCCTGAATACAAAATAAAACGTTACCGACTGAGTCAATTGGTTTGGTGTTATATTACTATTTTTAAGTTTTCGCTAGATTCCTGGTCGATTAATTATGAATCTAGTTTGGTTTAGTCGTCCAGGGGTTGCGTCAGCTACTATTTGACAGCAAGATTTATCTATGAAATTTATATTTAAGTAATCTAGTTATCAAAGCTCAATAGACTCTCTCATTATTGGTGTTTCAGCCTGCACCATGATACCTTAGTGCAGAGCTACGGGACTTGCTTTGGTTCGAGTCCCCATGGAGGAAGACATTTTCTCATAGAATTTTGATCAATATGTGACCGGTGGTTATAGCGTAGGCCACGCTTTAACGTCATTCTCTCGCCCCATAAGAAACCAAAGTTAATACTTACAGCTACCATGCGCCAATGGTTCCACTTTCCAAATGATTCTACATCCACATTACTCTTAAAAAATAGGATTTTAAAATTAAGCTATTATATGCTATATTAAGGGGACCGACTGATGAATTTCAATTTTTTTTGTAGTTTTCATCTGATTGTTTTGAAATTTTTCTCACATACATTATATGCTTATAGTAGCGTTTGTTTAAACGTTGATGTTTATAAGTAGAATAGTTTCAGAATTATGATTTTATAAACCTCTATTTTTAATATTTTCTAAAAAAATGCTCCTTACGTTGCATTTTTTAAATATTCTCTGATAAAATATGTGATTCAGGGTCTTTATGATTCCACGAAACATATTTGCTATACAAACATATTCATAAGGGGAAGATACTGCTTATATTTCATTTTTGAAAAAAAAAATTGTATCACTCTCATTATTTGTTTCATTTCCGTTTAAAAGAACACACGTGTTTTAGACTAATAACTACATAGCAAATTTCAATTAGCATATATTGGGGAGTCTTACCTCGAAATTGCACTCGATAGCATAAATACTACATCGTTAGGAGCATTTTAAGTTTTAGAAAATGTAAAAAAAAAATGGAAACCAAAAAACACATATTAAAATTTAAGTAATTATGCTGACCTTATGTGTGACCTTATGTCACGGACTCAATTTTGCTCCTACAATAAATTGTTTCACATGAAAATGGTCCTAAAGAATCAGAGGTATTACAAAGTAAAAAAAAAAACAAAAAAATATTTTTTTTGCCAATTTTTTAAACATTTTCACCAGTTGGTTCCCTTAACATGCACATACCTGTAAAAGTTCGGTTAGCTGATTTGACAACTTCGGAATATCTCCTATTATTTCTCTCTAATGAGGGTTAAAAGGCGGCCGGCTTTTGTTATGTGACACTCAGGAGGATGGATGAAACCAAGAGTTTTTCTCAGTTCCAGGAAATAAGGCCGTTATGGCATGGCATGAACAATACCCAACATCCAGAGAAATTTGAGTAATCACAATAAGTAGCGGTGGGCTAGTGGTTATGCTTCTTGCCTCTGGTCCCGAGAGTCGCGGGTTCAAACCCGGCTGGGGTCGATGGATTTTTTTAGGACGGAAAAATCCAAGGAGCAAGTCCTCCGGGAGGGACTTTAAGCCGTGGGTCCCGAGTCTGAAGATTTTCAGGCTCGTAAAATATCCTTAAGCCTGAATGAAAGGCCTCTAAGCACAATTTACCGAATTTTCCCGTCCTAGTACTATTTTGGTTTCCTAGATGTCAGTATGAGGCGGAACACTGACCACGGACCACTCAAAGAACATCTATATAAAAATAAGTGTAACTAAATTCGTATGGTTCAAATTCGTCCCTATAGGGGGAGAGAGCCTAAATCTCTGTTAAGGGAAACATGGGCTTACAAGACAAGAGAAGCGTTTACAGGTTGGGAAAACCACCTATAAGATCGGGGACACGGCATGCTGACCTACATGGATGGATAATCATATACCATTGTTAATAACAAATATCAATGTGAGGCCGACAGTCGGCTGGCAGGCCAAGGGTCTTCTAGTCCTGTTGCGGCATGGAGTTTTAAAATTAGTAGGATATGAGATTATTTTGTTGAAGTGCATTAAGTGCTACATGTGCCGATAGCAGCAAAGTGAATGCCATACTATTAATCTGTGGTTTACTTGGAAACATCAATTTATGTCATGTAATCTTGCTTTATTAACATTACTAGAATAGTGATGTGCAAACCCTCACAAGCTTTAATGTACACGATTTTCTGGTTGAAAATTACATTATAACATTTTCCATATTATGTTAAACATGATTTACCATAATACTTACAATATGCGTTTGGGAGTACATTACATTTTGTTTATATGAAACCATAAATGTACTTGAAAATGTTTCACTTTAAATTAATTGAAAACTCACTTCGTTAAATTGTATACTCTTTTCAAAATAAGCTTAGTAAAACTTCAGTTATTGGGTCAATAATTACAAATTTAAGTAGGCCTATCTGTGAAAGAGGTGTATAGACTAAAAACATTACATGAAATAATTTGGAACAAAAATATTACAAAGGATACTAAAATGAAAATTTATAAGAGTATAATACAGAATATTTTGTCATGTGGAAGTCAAACTTGGTCTTTGACAGGATTAAAAAATAATAAAATTAGAACAGTTGAATTTGATTATTTTAGAAGAAGCCTCCAGAAAAACAAGACAAGATAAGATAAGAAATGAATTCCATTGGGGAGAAATGAATGTCACCACATCTGTTGTTAAGAGGGTTGTAAACCAACGTTTAAATGGTATGGCCATGCACAAAGAACGGAAAATGAAAGATGGCCAAAAACTATATACCAATGGTCACCCCCCGGAAGAAATAAACGTGGCAGACCAAGATGGATATGGAAAACCTACGTCAGAACTATAATGGATGATATGAATTTGGAGGAAGGAGATTTGAATGATAGAAATAAATGGAACTGAAGACGGCAAACCTATAAGTCGGGAAAAGCTGAAAAAGTAGAAAACTTTAGTTCTTCAACAAAAACTGAGCAATCAACATTGGAAGAACACATCCTCCTGAAGATGCCGCAACCGCAGAATAAACATCGACGAAGTCATCAACTCTAAAATAAATAAATATCCTCAACTCGTGTCCAACTCAGGGTCGGGTCGAGGCATGAGATGAGACCAAGCCCCCTCATATAGAGTTGTATGAATGACAAGAGTGGTGGCCGACCGCGCTTGACGCACCACCACAGGGGAAGATGAATGAAATTAAACGAAATGACTGAGATGAGTATGGAGAAATGGTGGAATGAAATTGTGGCAGGGGAAAAC
The DNA here is from genome assembly GCA_030220185.1 of Diploptera punctata. Lineage (NCBI taxonomy): Eukaryota > Metazoa > Arthropoda > Insecta > Blattodea > Blaberidae > Diploptera > Diploptera punctata. Next base: position 48,775 of record JASPKZ010003326.1, on the reverse strand, counting down.
GGGAGAAATCCCCGAGAAAAACCCAAGCTTCGTTTCGTCCAGCACGAAATCCACTTGAATTTATCGAGATTCGATTTCGGCAGCCCAATGGTGAGAGGCGAGCGTCTAACCACTTGCGCCACGGAGCCAAGTTTAAAATCATGGTCAAAATTCCCGGAAATTCTAAAATTAGTACGAATAACAACGGGCGTAAAATACCTTTTGTCTTTTTTTTTACTCCATGGCGCGACAGGCCTAGAAGGCCCCTGGCCTACCAACCGGCTGCTGGCCTCACATCCACATGTGTTAATCACAGAGTACACGATCATCCAGCAAGTGTAGGAGTGCCATGTGGCCAGCATGTCGAGTCCGTCAACTGTTATAGCTGGTTTTCTCAACCTGGAACCGATAAATATTGTAGCTACCCAAATTCCTTACGATGCTGCGTTGGCACCGGTCCCATACTGGCCGAAATCTCATGATTAAATTTCTACCCCCGTGGAAAGCAACGGGAAGCTACCACTTCTATAATTCCCTAGTAAAGTTGCGAAATATAGCATGCAAATGCTATGATTGCAGAGAAAGACCTGCCTTCGGGCAGAACACTATAGTAGTATAGTAGTAGTTTCGAGACTTGAACCAGTGCAAGTCCCGCACCTCTGCGCCAAGGCAACTTGCCTTAAACACTTGGATATGACGCTACTATTTTGTAAGTTTTGGTTTGTTGCTAGGATACAGTATATGGGTATATGTTTTTTTAATGCCCCAGAATGTCCCTTTGGACATTTCTGGTGTTCTCTCCTGGCATTGGCGTAATTGAAACCCACTTCTGAGTTTGGGGCGCCATGAAGGCGAGGTTACGTTACCCTGTTGATATGATGGGTGATGATGATGATGATGATGATGATGATGATAGTGGTGCGCCAGGAGACTTCTTAATCCTAAGCTTAATCTAAGATGAATATGAATGATGATGATTGCGATGGCCACATGATGTTCGGGGACCTGACATTTGTCTTACAGGTGAGGAAAAACCCCGATAAAAACCCGAGCCCACTGCATGACAAGGCGGCACGCTACCACGAGACCACAGCGATGGACATATCGGTATATGTAATTGATTCTACAGTGTGATTATAAAGTCTCAGTACATTTTACAGAAATCGCTTACATATCGTATTTCTGTTACAGCCATTCGAAAGATACAAATATGTTCACCATTGAAGAGCGGATAGAGATTGTTGCTGCGCGTTTAAGAGTCCAGTCATACGAGGAAGTTAAGAGACAGATTCCAAAGGAAACCATCACGGGAGACGTGTATCTTGATATGTTGCAACTTTTCTTACAGCCACAGTTACAGCAAGATGGTATCATTGATACAGTGGTGTTGCAACAAGATGGAGCACCATCACACTTTGCTCTGGCTATACGCGGGTATTTCAATGACAGGTTTCCCAAAAGGTGGATTGGAAGGGCATCTCCTCGTATCTGGGCACCTCGTTCGCCAGACCTCGCACCCTTTGGATTTTTGCTTGGGGTTCATCAAGCAACAGGTGTACAGAATCAAGTTTCCTAATCTGCAAGTGCTGAATGAACGCATACGCCAAGCGAGTGAAATGATTACAGAGGATATGTTGGTGCATGTTTTCCGGGCGACGGTGCGTCGTTGGAAAACATGTTTTAAGATTGATGGAGGTTATGTTGAACACTAACTTCATACTAGACACTACCTTATAATTTTTGTTTTATTTGCGCTACGTTATCCACAAAATGTACTGGGACTTTATAATCACACTGTATAATACTCCGCGGGTATTTAATTTTTCAAAACACCCACGCAGAAATTAAGTTTACCATGCATACAACTATATTAATTACACCAATCAAACGTTTCCAATTAACAAAATTGACTTTTAAATACAATTTAGTCTGTAGCCTATAGGAACTGAAATAGAAATTAAATTTTCCAGTGAAACTTATATTATGGGTACTAACTACAGGATTGCCATTTCCAATATTCATACCACCACCGATTTATTGTTTAACATTGAGAATATTGTCCACATTGATTTGCCTGGTTCTCGAAGTATTCCAAAAAATAAATATCTTTGCAGTATATTTTTCTTGAATTCTCGGGCAGTAACTTTGTTTAGCTTCTCTTGCTAATTAACAAAATTCCTTCTGAAACATTTATATGCTCTTCCATTTTGAATGTATTATTGAATAAACAAATTCCTGACATACTAATTCTTTAATAACAAAGTTATTTGTTGGATATAAAAAGCGACGATTAAATAATTTGCTTATGTTAATTTCATGTTTTCTTAACCATTTATTTCCTTTTCATTATAAAGTATTAAGACATGAAATAATGTATGAACGAACCATATTATCATAAGTAATGCCACGAGTGATTTCCGAATTATCGATAAATTTACGACTCACGAAGTGAGGAGTGAATTTATCTAGAGAATTTGGAAATCAAGAGTGGCATTTGTTAGGACTATTTAACGAATACTAAAATTAAGCTGTTTATTCACAAATCATTATTTAAATATAGTTATTTAAAAATATTTATATATTTAATGTAAATGGCAATATTTGAAAACAAATGAGAAACGACTGGTACGCTTCATTTGGTTCTTTCGTTCATCACTGCAACCAGATTATATAAGTTATTGCCAATGGAACGCAATATTGTACGAATGAACCTTAGTGGAGAAAAAAATTAAACACATCAAACTGTATATTAATTCCTTTCTGATGTCCTATGATGTAAATATGACAATTATATTTTTCTGGAATCTTATTACTTGGGAAAACATACATTTAAGAAAGTGAAAACAGTAGTTTATTTTTTTTGTGGTATAATCAATTACTACAAATGTTTTTATATTAACTCCCGCATGCGATAATGTGTTGACATTCATGCACTATATATACAATCTGGTAGCCGTATTTATTACAGTGTCAGTCACTGCAAAATAATGCTATGACCTATTCAGAATGTTAAAAAAGGAGGTGCTTTCTTTATTATGATAAGCTTTAGTTGGTAAATTCTGGGCGAAACACGACTGTGATTGGTTGTAAATAAAAAATCATTGAAATGTGATTGGTCATTGATTCCCATTTGGGGCATGAGTTAAATAGTCAGTTATAATATCCTCGTGCGACTTTTCAGTCCTCAGGTCAAAGGCCCTCGGCCTGGCAATCTGTCACCCTCAGGACGTAATAATCATAAGTAATGCCACGAGTGATTTCCAAATTATCGATAAATTCACGACTCACGAAGTGAGGAGTGAATTTATCTAGAGAATTTGGAAATCAAGAGTGGCATTTGTTAGGACTATTTAACGAATAAAATAAAGCTGTTTACTCACAAATCATTATTTAACTACAGTTATTTAAAAATATTTTATATTTAAAGTAAACGGTGATGTTTGAAAACTAATGAGAAACGATAGGTAGCCTACGCTTCTACTGCTTCTTTTGTTTATCACTGCAACCAGATCATACTATTTATTGCCAAAGGAACGCAATATTGTAAGAATGCTCTCTAGTGGAGAAAAAAATGAAACACATCAATCTGTATATTAATTCATTTTTGATGTCGTATACATTTAAGAAAGTGCAAACAGTGGTTTCTTTTTTTGGTGGTATAATCAATTGCTACAAATGTTGACATGTAAGCACTATTATATACAATCTGGTAGCCGTATTTGTTATAGGCTCAGTCACTGCAAAATAACGGTCAGACCTGTTCAGAATATTAAAAAGGAGGAGCTTTGCTTAATATATGATAATCCTAACGTTGATAATTATTTCGTGAAACACGTCTCTGATTGGTTGTAATACAGAAATCATTGAAACGTGATTGGTCATTGACTCCCATTTGGGGCATGAGTTAAATAGTCACCATAATACCCTTGGTACTTAAATAACTATGATTTTATAAGCCTTTCTTTATAACATTAAAAACGGTGATGTAACCGAGGCAACTCTATAATGTTTTCTACATACTATACATTTTTGTATTTCTCTTCACAAGGTAGCTTTTGAATACATGCGTAGGTTTATATAATTGTTTACATTTGGCTTTAAAGTAAGAAATGACTTTTACAAGTTATCCCGCATCTCCTCGCCCCTCCCCCCTCCGTTGTCGCTTATAAAATCCAATGTTAATCTTCATATATAAAAATTCGGCCTACATATATTTGTGATTTATAGATTTCTACACCCAGATTCAACCTAGGAAGTTACTGTGTGTTTGGAATGGGGAACTGGGTTGCCATTTTAACAGTATTTTCTTGAGAGAAATCCTTATATAAAACTGAAGATTGCAACACAACAGGTACATAGTTGTAAGTTGTAGCCGTCCAAGCCACCTCCTCTTAAAGAAAAAAAACAGTTACCACTTGTCACTGAGCTCTTGCGGATCTGTACTATCCTGTGTGAAAGTGTCGACTCTCATATGTACTATAAAACTAGAAAAACTATGTTTTTTAAATGTATAGTACATGGATTTGGAAAAAGTACTGCTAACCTTGCCGCTCCACCCCTCCTTAACAAACAAATACCGTTATTATGAGTTTGGCAACATCTACCCTCTGTAGGTATGGGGACACTGGCGTAGCCCGTACGGTCTGTAGTAACTTCCTGGGTTGAATTAGAGTGTAAACCGCTCAAACAGATCTTGATGAAAATGTGTACATATGTTTTCAGTACAATGTGTGTTCATCCGCTATCTGTTATGCTCTAAAACTGTGAGATGTATGATTTCACCTGGAACGAACATTTAAAAATCGCTCTAGCGGTCACAATTTTCGATGATTCACAACGAAACTCAGTACATACTATTAAAATATACTGAGGTAATTATTGTACGAAACTCAGCTACATCCGACAATTAGAAATGGTGGTTTACCTGAACTCCGAAATTAAAAATTTACTCTAGCAACCGTCATATTTTATTCGTCGCAATGTATATGTAATTTTTTTTTTCTTTTTACACATTGGACTAAACATTTTAAAATATTTTAAATTCATTTAGTCGCAGTAACACACACCAAGTATTAGCTAGTCTAATATATAAACATTTTTGTTCGTTTGTTTGTTTGTTTTTTTTGTCTGTTTGTTTTGTACTTTATACGCGGCCATACCGTTGATCCGATTGTTATGGGACTTTTTACAAAATGCTCAGGAGATTCCCGGGATGAACATACGTGAGTTGTGATACTCAACTCCTACAACATTAAAAATCGCCCTTTGTAGTGAAAAACGTGAAAAAAGTAGCTCTTTGTATGCTTAAATGGCTTATGCTACCTAAAACAAAGCAAACACTCAACATTAATGTATACAGAATTGACTATCTCAAAACGCTCTACAAAAAAGTCCGCGACAGTATATGTTTATCTCTTACGGATAACTCACGATAACCATTTTTGTCTTTCGTTGATGCCAAGAAGATCGAGACAAGTACGTAGATTCCTGTGCAACATATGACGGGTATTCTTTTACGGATAACTCCCAATAATGAATTTTGTCTTTTAGCTCATTTATGCCAGGAAGATCGAGATAAGTAGATTCCCAGGCAACACCGGGTAATCAGCATGGGGAATCTTAAAATAATTACGATATATATTTATAATTATTTTTCATTTTACCTATTCAAATAATCATAAGAAATGCATTAATTTTTGTCTTTCAGCTCATTTATGTCAAGAAGATCGGGATAAGTAGATTTCCGGGCAACGTCGGATTATCAACACGGGGTATCAAAAACATATAAATTTATAATTATTTTTGCTCTTACTTATTCAACTGAACATAAAAAACACATTAATTTTAATTTATTTAGGCGTAGCAGCGCACGCCGAATATTAGCTAGTAATTTAATATAATTTGTTGAGATCGTGCCTTAGTGCATGAGAAGAATTAATGAAGGCAAGCGCTCATACGCCTCTCGAAATGTGATGATCTCATGATAGTTCGTGGTTTGTCAGTGAATATCTGAGATCACGTAAGAGGTTTTTTCGCAAGAAAATAGTGTTCCATTTAATCAGGCATGTGAATACCCAAAAATTAAAATATGAGAAATATAATTCCCGTAAGCTACTGTACATAAGACATCAGTTATGTAGAAAAATGTTATATAATATTTTATAGTATATCACAGTAGCCTACACTCAATGTTTTTACAATCAGTTGGATTATGAATATATAGTGTCCTGTTTCGAAACTGTGTTAATTCAAAATATATTTGATTCCAAATCTCGCCGGAGTTCTGTGTACAGGGTGTACTGACATGGAAAGTGTATCGCTAGAAGCTATAGATTGTAGAACCATCAGATAATATTGGTCTGGAAATTGACACCATGTATACCAATACCTTGGTTTTACCTATGTAAACATTTCAAGTGAAACTAAGTGAAGACTATTTCATAGCAATGTGAGAATTATATTTCTGTAAGGGTGTGATATTTCGAAAGGAACGCCCATGTTATACAAAAATTGCAAGTACATATAAATAGATACATAAGATTTATTATGAGAATCTGATGGCTAAAAAACATATCAAACGAGAAATTTTGGAAAATAACATCGCAGGATGAGATCTGGAAGGAGATTAAATATCGCAAATGTAAACGGAAGGACACACTCTCAGAAGATAACTAGATAATGTGCCGAAGAGAGCACTGCAATGGAATCCACAAGGATTATCTACAAAAAAGAGGATAATCAAATATTACATGGCGCAATATTGTAACAACAGAAATTGAACAACAAATGAAATTTTGGAATGAATTTAGGAATTTGGCAAAAACTAGAGTCCGGTGGCGCGCTTTCACAAAGGCCCTATGCTTCCAAGTGGAGTGACAAAAACTTCTACTACTACTACTCTCTTAACATGGGAGAAACATATGAATGTATGCATTAGGGTGGGCCGAAAAAAACTTATTTTTTTATTTCGAAGTTGTAATAGCGCGGAAACGTTGTGAATTATATAGACAGATGAAAAAAAATATATATCAAAATCGGTTGACATCTTCCGGTCGCGCAAAGGCTCTAAAGTTTGACAAAATATGAAAAAAAACTTCATTTTTGAGATTATTTCTTTAATATTTTTAATTAGATGTTTTCGTAATGTAATAGTTTGTAACGTCTTCAGATGGAGCCTAAAAACATTGTGTTTTAATTTGGTTTAGATCAGTTGATATCTTCCGGTCGCGCATAAGATCCAAAATTTGCCAGAATATTCAACAAGTTATATTTTTAAGCATTTTTGGTATTTGATAAATAACTTCCAGAGTATTGTTTGTCAGATCCCACAGATAGACATAAACGTGTTTAGCAAAGATCAGCAATACCTACTTGATATAAAAAAAACGTAATAATTGCAAAAATGAAGTTTCTTTCACATTTTGTCAAACTTCAGAGCCTTTGCGCGACCGGAAGATGTCAACCAATTTTGATTTTTTTTTAGCTATATAAATCGCAACTTTTCCGCGCTATTATAACTTCGAAACAAAAAAATGATTTTTTTCGGCCCACCCTAGTATGCATACTCCTATTGACAACCAGTTCTAACACTTATATTGCAGTCATAATACTTCACACTGATTCAATGATAATTTTATCATTACGCAAACCATTTCCGAAATAATGTTTATCATAGACCTATTATTAAATTATGATATTAATTTTATAAGGGTAACTCAAGGACAGAGGCAAAGCGAAACACTATATATATATATATATTATATATATATATATATATTAGTTTAGAAATATTTATTCTTGCGCATGTATGCTGCGTGAAATCTCTAATAGAGTGAGCCCATGTTATAAACATTAAAATTTCCAATTACCTGTTCTGTCAAAATATCCAGTAAAATTTTAATCAAAAGAACGAACATTGGTATAGGTGAAAAAAAAGATAACATAATTGTATCTGAACCGTAGCTTCATTGATTCATACTAGCTAATATCCATTTCTAGTGAGGACAATTCGAGAACGAAGCTGGTTTCAGGAGGGAGAAATTAAAGCTACGTGCCCTGTACCATTGAAATGTGTGGCATATTAAAGAATCCTCTGAAATTGAAAACATATCGCTGCAAAATTCTCTTTATCATTGCGATTTCCTTCATAGAGAAATAGACGAGTTATTTTTTTTTTCATTTAGTAGGTGATTTTTATTTTCCGTGTTCATCACTTCATATCAGGTTGAATTTTGTTTTGTTTCGTCATTTATATCTGCTTTTAAATTGGATTAACTTAGTATTTACTACATTACTAAAACAAAGGATAACGAAGCGAATATATCTACATAATATTATTGTTTACATTTAATTTAAGTGCATTGTTAGAGAAAAATAATTGGCTGTACGTGTCTACCATAACAAGCCCCACAAATTTGTGATGGTCCACACTTAACATTTAGCTTAAGTAGAAAATCCTAATTAATGAGAAAGTTTATTTACGTTGCTGACAAACGCATTATTTTGAAGATTAATCTTAGCAAAACTTATTTCGTACTTTACCAACATCTATGTTTTAGTATACAATAAGTATTATATCTCTTGAAAATATAAATAATTAAATTAATGTGAACTTACGTTATTACTGAAACATTTTAAATTTTGATTTATTAATATATTGTTTTTATTGGCTTTATTGGTTTTATTTTAAAAATAAAATCGAAACTTACAGGATTGACTTCAAGTTAGTAATAATGATTTATAGAAAAGAGGTTGAATGAAATTGTATAATTAATTCTCTTTAACATGGATGCGAAACATGGACTTTTACTTTAAGGGAGGAAAGGAGATTACGAGTATTCGAGAATAAAGTACTTAGGAAAATTTTTGGTCTAATGAGAGATGAACAGACAGGTGAATGGAGAAGACTGCATACCAGCGAATTACATGGTCTTTATAGGAAGCCAGATATAATGAGAATATTTAAGTCTCGTAGACTGCGATGGGCAGGAACATGTGACACGAATGGGAATGAAAGACGTGCATGGAAGCTTATTTTAGGAAAACCAGAGGAAAACGGCCAATTGTTACACCAAGAATGAGATGGGAGAATAACATTAACTATGATTTGAGGGAAGTAGGTTGTACAGGAGATGATTGGAAAACATTCGCTCAGGATAGGGGTATACGGAGAGCTTATGTCCGCACGGTCATGAACCTACGGGTTCGATAGTGCCATTGAGTTAGTTAGAATTATCTTTTAACAGCTAAGATAAGAAGCGTCGCAATTAAAATGTGGATGTGAAAGGGTAGACATTTCGTCAGAGTTCTCTTATTTTCAGGTTTAATGTTGTTTTACGGCAGTGATAAACTCGAACATAGAACTCGCGGATATATCTCCCTTCTGAACGAAACCATACTTGGAAATTTACGCCCTGAATAATCCATCGACCAAGTCCGAGTTCGAACCCGCACACTTTGAAACCAGAGATGAGCGAGCTAATCATCCCTGTATAATCTAATTCCTTCAAATCATTCTTGATCCACCAACTGGGCGTTTTCCTCTGGTTTTCCTACAAGAAGCTTCCATGGCCCATTTTCGTTCCCATTCGTGTCACTGCTCTGCCCATCGCAGTCTACGATATTTTACTGCTCTTATTATATCTGGTTTTCCATAAAGATAATGTAGCTCACTGTTAAGTAGTCTTCTCCATTCGGTTTTGTGTTCATATCTCTTGGGTCTTAAAATTGCCCTAATACATTTATTCTCATATACTCATAAGCTTCTCTCCTCCCTTAAAGCAAGAGTATATGTTTCGAATCCGTATAATATAACTAGGAGAATAATAGTTATATATATTTTCAATTCAATGTTCTTTTGAGTGAAGTTGGGACAAGAGTCCATCTAATATATAAAAATGAATGTTTGTTTGTACTTTATGCGCGGCCATACCGTTGATCCGACTGTGATGGGGCTTTTTGCAAAATGTTGAGAATATTTCCGGGATGAACATAGGCTATAAGAAAGTTGTGATACTCAACTCCTACACCCTTAAAATCGCCCTTTGTAGTGTAAAACGTGAAAAAAGTAGCTATTTGGACGCTTAAATGGCTTACGCTGCCCAAACCATAACAAATACACAAAATTAATGTAGGCTACACACAATTGAATATCTCAAAACGCTCTACAAAAAAGTCCGCGGCAGCATATGTTTATCTCTTACGGATAACACATAATATCCATTTTTGTCTTTCATTGATTCCAAGAAGATCGAGAGAAGTGCGTATATTCATGTGCAAGCATGGCAGCACATGGCGGATATTCTTTTACGGATAACCCACAATAACGAATTTTGTCTTTTAGCTCATTTATGCTAAGAAGATCGAGAGAAGCAGATTCCCGGGCAACACCGGATAAACAGCACGGGGTATCTAAAAAATATAAATGTATAATTAGTTTTCCTTCTACTTGTTCAACTAAACATAAAGCACATTATTTAATTTCATTTATTTAGACGTAACAACGCACGCCGCGCCGGGTATTTAGCTAGTTTACTATATATCATCATGCATTTCCAGGATTGAACCTATGTCATATTTTTTCTGGACTTAATTCCTGTTTGTAATTATTTTTATAAATATTTTAAGAATACCTTGAATGCTCTTAATTATTACTACAAATTGGCGTACCACCACTTCACAAAATGCTATCAATGAGCTGCGTGATATTGACTGCAGGACAGAACAGATCCTTACCGATAAAAAGTCGCAAGTTTTTGCTGAGCATTTTGATGTAAGAAAGTCCATAATCTCCACTAATTTGCTAAAGCGAAATATGTTGTTGGAGTATTATACAAGTAAGAGTTTTGCTTGGCTTGTTTCATTGATTAAATACATTTGTGCTATTTTTACAACCTGTGACGCGATTTCTTTAATTCCTTCATAAACGCCTGTCAAATTGTATTCGTAGGGTTTCATTTTTGAAATTTCCCCCCCCCCCACCATTTAAATGATTTTTACATTTTTTTCTAACGACTATTTCAATATATTTGCAAAGATATTTAACTATATACGTAGCATGAACCCGTGCAGCCATATAGATTTTAACGAATATTCTCTGCAACAACAAAGATATATCCCAGTTAGCCAACATAGAATATGTACTAATTAACTGTACACATATACTTCAGACTTTCAGATCTTACTATTTATTTTTGGGCGTTGCATTCATTCACAGATTAGAGTGCTTACATTGCATTGGGTTAGCTTTTAAATTGGTCTTTCACAGGTTAAAGTACTTAAATTGCGGTAGGTTAGCTGTTAGGTTCGTTAAATATCGTGTATATGTTGGCTGCAACTCGTGATGCCATAGTGTAAACCGCTTTGCGTTTGTTGGCGCATGCGCATTGTGTACGATTGGAACTTAAAACATTTGTCGCGTCACATATTGTAAAGAATCCCCTAACTTTGAATTCTATATATTGCAGTTAATGATTTTACAGTAGATTAGATCAGGATTAGATGATTAATTTTTAACAATTAGATTGGCAAAACACTATTTTCACTTGTCAGTTATTGAAATGTGGAAGACCGTAATGAAAACAAAATCTTAGATAAGTGTTGTTTATATATATATATATATATATATATATATATAGTGTAATTCTATATACATTTATGTAATTACTTCTAGTTCATTTTCTTCACTTTCATTAAACATATTAAATAAATGAAACCAATTAATGTATCCTATAGGATACATTTCTAATTTAAGATGTAATCAACACTTTCAAAATCATATTAAAGCACCGTTGAGGTTATATAATAAGTTGTTAAATATAAAAATGGTACCTGGTAAGTCAGTCGTCCTCAACTAAATTATTAAATAGTTCCAATATGGAGGCCTTTCAAAAACACAGTTTAATCTTCTGCATTTTAACTGGTACTGATGGTACTGAGTTGTTGTGTACAGGTTGTACAACGGGTTTATGTCAGCGGTGTGTTTTTATTGAGTAGGTTTTTACTCTTTGTTTCATTTAGAATTTCTATGTCTTCCAGGATTCTGATTCTGTTGTGGTTATATTATCTGTGTAGTACAGCGACAACTCTATGTCAGCAATACACAGAGAATATAACCACAACAGAATCAGCATCCTGGAAGACACAGAGATTCTAAAAGAAACAAAGAGTACAAACCTACTTAATGAAAACATACCCCCTGACATAAACCCCTTGTACAGTACGCTTGTTCTGGGGTAAAGCGGCCGTCACGCAGGGCTGACAACCCGGCTGACATCAAGTGCCGATTGTCAAGAAAAAGTGGGAGCCTTAACCTCCTACTGCCCCAAAGGCCTCCTGAGGCCTGTAGTGGGATCACTTTACCTTTTTACAACCTGTACAACAACATCAGTACCAGTTAAAATACAGAAGATGAAACAGTGTTTTGAAAGGCCTCCTAATTGGAACTATTTAATAATTTAGTTGAGGACGAATGACTTCCAGTTACCATTTTTATATTTAACATCTTAAGGTTTAATGTTGTCCCGCGCCGTAGCCGAGCGGTTAAGGTAGAAAGCCTTGGCGCAGAGCTACGGGACTTGCACTGGTTCGAGTCTCCATGGGGGAAGAAATTTTCTCATGGTATTTCGGCCAGTATGGGACCGGTGCCCACCCAGCATCGTGAGGCAATTGGGTAGCTACAATAAGTAGCGGCTCCAGGTTGAGGAACCAGCTATAACGGCTGGGGGACTCGACATGCTAACCACATGTCACCCCTACACTGGCTGTTGATCATCAACCTCTGTGATTGACACATGTGGATGTGAAGGTCCAGCAGCCGGCTGGTAAAAGGGCAACCGCTGAAAAGTGGAAAGTCCCTCAATCGGAAGGTTTAATGTTTCTTTGTAATTTATCTGAACCCATTATTTCACTGTAAAAACAACATATAGTAAATCAACAACACACTTTAAGCTACTTAAATTAATAAAATAGCATACATATAATTAAAATAAATCACATAACAAAATATGAAAAAAATATTTTAAATTGTTATATTGATTAGTTGATTAATTTTCTTCATAAATATTAATGTATTAAAATTACTGTGTAATGTTACCGGAGATTATGAGTTCCTTATATCAAAACAATCGGGATACAATCCTGTGAAAGTTTGTCGAGAGAGCTGTATTCCACCCTGTAAAGTTAGTTATCAAACTTGATAACTTAGATACTTATAACTTCTCGCAGGTTTATAATCGGGTTTTAGGAAGGGGTAATACTGTTTTATAAAGGCGTGGTGCATGACAGCAATCTTGGTTCTCCATGTGGTGTCGATGACAGCACTTATAATGGATTAAAGCGTCAAGATTACAATGTTAACATGCAAATATTATAGTGGATATCCATACGAAAAATATCAACTCGCCTCGAAGTATTCTTCTAACATCATTTGTTACAAAATTATTGATCATTATTATAATATTGTTTAGTTAGTTCCTATGGAATGAAGCTTTTACGGTTGTACTCCTTAAAATTATTTTTTTAAATATTTACAGATCTTCATAGATCTTCTTTACCAGACAGTGAAAATGAAAAATTGTGTGTTTATTTATCATAAGTAGGGCTAGGATTTTTATGTAATAATAGATAATATTCCAATGCAGATAATATGTATTATTCAACTGTTTGTGTGTGAAACCAAAACAAAAGACAGCCATAAGCCTAACTTTGCATTATACTAATTCAACTGTTTGTGTGTGAAACCAAAACAAAAGACAGTCATAAGCCTAACTTTGCATTATTACTAATTCAACTATTTGTGTGTGAAACCAAAACAAAAGACAGTCAGAAGTCTAACTTCTCATTATATTATGTTGCAATCTTACCTTTTAGTACATAAAAATCCTAACCCTAATCATAAGTAATGCCACGAGTGATTTCCAAATCTATCTAGAGGATTTAGAAATCAAGAGTGTCATTTGTTAGGACTATTTAACGAATAAAACTAAGCTGTTTACTCAAAAATCGTTATTTAAATATAATTGCCGGTCGTTTTAAATATGTATATAGCCTATTTAATGTAAATCGGCGATGTTTGAAAACAAATCAGAAATTAGTGGTTACGTACATTCACTGTAACTTGATCATATTATTTATTGTCAAATAGGATCGCAATATAGAAAGAATGCAGCCTAGTGGAGAAATAATGAAAAATATCAAACTTGTTTACAATCACCATTATAGGTTATAAATTAATTTTTTTAGCAAAAAAAACTCGGTAAAATCAAGGAATCTGTTCATTATTTGCTATATTAAATGTATTTATTGGAGAAAAATAATGATCTCAGCTGTTCAGAATATTAAAAAGGAGGAGATTTATTTTTCAAAAAAAAGCAGGAGCTGATAAAGAGAAATAGATAAAGAGCGAGGTGAAACACGACTGTTATTGGTTGTAAAACAAAATTAATTGAAACGTGATTGGTCTTTAACTTCCATTTGGGACATGAATTAAATAGTCTGTTTATTTAGCCTTATGGAGTTAAGGCCATGTGGCATTCTCTTCCTCTCACCTATAAAAAGGACAGTTAAGTCTCGTAGAGAGCTATAAGCAAGGCATGTGGCACGAGTGAGGGAATGAAAGAGGGGCATGGAAGCTTCTTGTAGGAAAACAAGAGGGGAAACGTCCGGTTGGTAGATCAACAATGATGTGGGAGAATTACATTAATCACGATTTGAGGGAAGTTGATTATACAGTAGATGATTGGAAAACATTTATTCAGAATAGGGATGTTTGGAGAGCTTCTGCCCGAGCGGTTGTGAACCTACGAGTTCGATACTGCAGTGAGTTAGTTATTGTTAAGATCAAGTCGTATATAGGCCGACTAAGTTTAGGTACGAGAGAATTGCCTCCGCTACAACGATTTGTAAGTTTTCGTTTCAGGTACGATTTTGGATTAACGTAATCGACTTTATTTTTCTTAGTTGATTTGTTATATTTCGAGTTTCATACTGAAAAAGAAATTCAACCGCTAGAAGCTGGCAGCATTAAAAGACACAAACATATCCATCCATCCATAGTAATTCTGCCCGAGGGCAGGTCTTTCACTGCAATCATAGCATTTTCAATGCTATGTTTTGCAGCTTTACTAGGTGTGGTAGCTTCCCGTTGCTTTTCACACCGGTGGATGATGATGATGATGATAATAATAAGGATGGTGATGATGATTATGGCCGGATGATTTTCGGACCCTAAGCTTCCTGACATTTGTCATACAGGTGAGGAGAAACTCCGAAAAAACCTCACCCAGGAGTCTGTCCCGACCAGGAATCAAACACGGGCACGCTGCCTGACAAGTCGGTGGACTACACAAACATATAGTATATATATATATATATATATATATATATATATACATATATATATGTCGCCAGCGGTGGACTAGTGGTTATGCTTCTTACATCTGGTCCCGAAGGTCGCGGGTTCAAACCCGGCCGGGGTCGATGGATTTTTTTAGGATGGAAAAATCCAAGGAGCCATTTCTCCGGGAGGGACTTCAAGCCGTGGGTCCCGAGTCTGAAGTTTTTCAGGGTCGTAAAAGATCCTTAAGCCTGAATGAAAAGGCTCTAAGCAAAATGTACCTAATTTTCCCGTCATAGTACTACCGTGGTTTCCTAGATGTCAGTATGAGGCGGAACGCTGACCACGGACCACTCAAATGGCATCTCTACGAAAAGAAGTGTAACTAAATTAGTATGGTTCAAATTCTTCCGTCTAGGGGAAGAACACCTAAATCTCTATTGATCGCGTGGTCTTGAGGTTTCAAGTTCCCCGATGTTTTGCCAGAGATTACGGCCGTCGGGAAATTTCAAGCCTCAAGGACCATGACCAACAGCCCAAAATTCATCTACACTTATATAATAACATACATTTTTTTTATACGTTGCTACATAATTTGTTTACCTTTTGTTTATATTGTATTGGTTGGTTATATATTATTTACATAGTTGATTGACTATAGTAATAAATAGAAATTTATTTGTGTTTGTGACATTCGTCTAATGAAAATACAGTGTACTGAAACAGCTGTTGCGAATGTTAAATGAAATACATTTTTATGAAAATCATATAAAGCTTTCATAGTTTGATTTATTGAATGTACACTTTTGTTGGTCTTGTCGGTTTCAAATAAAATCAATGAAAATTTGTAACAATTTCTTAAATATCTTAAATGCCAGTGGCTACATTCTTTTGAATTATGCTATACGGGGAGAATCATAAATATGGCTATACGTTTGATCGCGTTGGGTGATGAAAATATTACCATTACAGTAAATATGAAATTACCGTTGGAACTGTAATTATTCAAATTACAACAATGGAATAAAACAAAACAGTGTAGAACTTACGCCATTAGTCAAAATGGCGTTAAATAAGCAACAGCAAATTACAATTGCTGCATGGGCAATAACTTGTACTAATGATCGTGAGGCCGCAAGACGTAGGTTTAACGTACATTGCAGCCGTCGGCTGTGGGGAAGTCGAGAAGACGACTGCTGGAAACGGGAAGGATGCAGAAAATCAAACTTCCTGGAAGGCCTCGCATTAGCACGGATGCAGAAACAACTAAGATAATTGTAGAGGCGTTCGACACTAGCCCACAAACATCAACTCGCCAAGCAGCACGTGAGAAATTATTTTGTTTTTTGTTCTATTGTTGTAATTTGAAGGATTCCCTTTCCAATGATAACATCATATTTCCTTTAATTATAAAAAAGGGTGTCCACAGTGAGATTCCCTCATTTCAAACAAACATAGCGCAAAGGAAATGTGTACTATAATTACTATACACGAAAATTATAATGTAACTCATAAAGTTTTAATTTTGGACATGTGCGCCTCGGGTGGTGCGAAGAATATCCAAGCTATAGTCAATTTCACGCCATGTGTTGAACAGCATGTCCTCTGTCACTGAGTTTATAACATCTCTAATGCTTGTTTTAAGTCTAGTACAAATTGACTTCGTTTCAGCATACCACCAGACAACCTGGGCACGCTCGTGTGGAATCTCCATTTTAGAAACAATCGTTTGTTGCAGCGCCACTACGGGTATTGTGCGCACTACAACATTACCACATAACGTTTTGAGTTGCTGTTTCTGCTCTTTCAAGGCAGTTCACAGTTGTACAACTTGAAATAAAAAAATTACCGACTTTTAAAATGAGGGAATCTCACTGTGGACACTCTGTATTTTCGTCACAAAATGCGATCATACGTATAGACATATTTCTGAATCACTCTGTAGTTGGATTGATTTTTTTTAATCTCTATTGATTGAAGAGGTATTGTATTGAATAGTATATTTAGAGACCAAGGAGAGATGAACAGACAGGTGAATGGAGAAGACTACATAACAGTGAACTACATGGTCTTTATAGGAAGCCAGATATAATAAGAACAGTCAAGTCTCGTAGACTGCGATGGGCAGGACATGTTGCACGTATGAGGAATGAAAGACTTGCATGGAAGCTTTTTGTAGGAAAGCCAGAGGGAAAACGCCCAGTTGGTAGACCAAGAATGAGGTGGGAGAATAATATTAACTATGATTTGAGGGAAGTAGATTACACAGGGAATGATTGGAAAGGATTTGCTCAGGATAGGGATGTATGGAGAGCTTATGTCCGCGCGGCCATGAACCTACGGGTTCGATAGTGCCAGTGAGTAAGTAAGTAAGTAAGTAAGTAAGTATATTTAGAGATATTTGAACTATTTTGTCTATATGCAGATTTTTTCGAATATTTTTTTTTAATATTGTTAGTGTTGTGAAATTGGATAATACGTCGTGTGAAATGTCTGTGATAACATCGTCAATCACATTGTGTGCCATGCTGACCTACACAGATCCGTCTCAGTTTTTTTGTTTTGTATCTCGCCAGGACAAGCAGACACTTGAGTCATCTATCTTCATCTGTTTGTTGACATGTTAGTCGTATGCCTCTCACATTTGATTGAAACACAATATACTCATCACCATCATCAACTGCACGGTATAGACTTTCTGGCTTTTTCCGGTTCCATAAACATTTAATTTGGAATAAACAAATAAATAACATTTGCAAAACTATCTTCTCAATAATGTACTCATTAAATCGTATAAGAAATTGTTTACCGTTTTCTCTAAGAAAAATGTTAGTAGAAACACTTGCAATGCCCCATTTTGATTATTGTGATGCTCTTTTTACTGACCTAAATACTGTTCTTACTAAAAGACTTCAACGTGTTCATAATTCTTGCATACGTTTTATTTGTGCTATACGTAGATTTGATCACGTTACACCATCCCTGGAACAATATTGTCATGGCTTCGTCTACAAAATCGTAGAACCATCCATTCCCTATGCCTTCTCTATAACATATTACACACATCATTACCTTATTATTTATCACACCGCTTCACTAGACTCTCTGATACACATAACTTAGATACCCGGTCCCTTGAGCACAGTGTCCTTTATATCCCTCCTCATCATACTACCTATTATTCTAAATCTTTTACAGTTTCTCTTGCTAGAACATGGAATTCACTTCCACCCTATGTCAGAGACTGCCAAACTTTACCATCTTTCAGAAACAAATTGATAATAAAATTACTAACAGAAACAACTCACTAATATTACTTTTTAAGAATTAATAATGTGTTTTTTAATTATTTAATAAAACTAGACTTAAGATTTGTTAATATATTTACCTAATGCCTTGTATAAAAAGCATAGATTAATTCATTGTAGTTTATTACTTTTTTTGTATTTTTTTCTTTTCTTTTATGTATAATAGATTCGAGCTGTTATTCCTTTTCGTATTCATTGTATCATTAATTTAATTTTAATTGTATTTAATCTCATTGTATTATTAGACATTATTTTCATTATTATTCAATTTGACAGATAATTAATTGTTTAATATGACTATTATTGTAATTTTTTTTGTATTCATATGTAACATATGTTTGTCCTGGTGAGTGGAAGAGAAGGCCACATGACCTTAACTCCACCAGGCTAAATAAATCTATTCTATTCTATTACACCGCCTTCTTAACCTTCCTTGGGATCTTGCCTACAGGTGAATATTTCCAGGTTATTTTGGGTATTCGGCTGCCTTTCGTTCTATCAAGATGTTGAATCCATTTTGTTTTGTAAGTCTTAACTCTATCTAGGAGGGATGCAATTTGCATTTTCTTACGTACATCTTCATTACTAATGTGGTCTTTCAATGACTATTTAACTCATGTCCCAAATGGGAGTCAATGACCAATCACGTTTCAATTAATTTTGTTTTACTACCAATAACATTCGTGTTTCACGTCTATAATTATCGAATTTTGATTACCAAAGTAAAGTAAGCTCCTCCTTTTTAATATTCTGAACAGATCAGAGCATTATTTTGCTGTGACTGACCTTCTAACAAATGCGTTGAATATAACAAATAATAAACAGATTCCTTCGACCTACACATTTGATAATTGTGTGTTTAATAATTGTGTTTTTAAATAATGATGTTACTGAGTTGTTTCCGAAAAAATCTATAATGCTGGTTATAATATACAGTTGTATGTGTTTCATTTTTATCCACTAGGGTGCATTCTTACAATATTGTGATCCTATTTGGCAATAAATAGCATGATCAAGTAGTAGTGTGATGAACAAATGAAACATAACCAAACATTTCTCATTTATTTTCAAATATCGCCGTTTACTTGAAATATATAAATATTTTAAAATAACTATATTTAAATAATTATTTGTGAGTAAACAGCTTAATTTCATTAAATGGTCGTAACAAATGCTACTCTTGATTTCCAAAACCTCTAGATAAATTTGGAAATCACTCGTCGCATTACTTATGTGAATCCTTTTAATTCTCTTAAAAATTTCATTTTCGATACGTTTATTCTGATTTCGTCCTTTTACTCACCACCGGACATTATCTGCCATACAAAATGATGGCACAGCCATTGTTTTATAGAATTTTAATTAAGTGTCCTTTCTTGTTTTGTTTCTTAATGTTCCTCTGATTAAACATAATATAATATAGGCCTTATACGAATTTGTATCCTGCAGCAATATATATATGTGTATGTGTGTCCACCGCTGTGGTCTCGAGGTAGCATGCTGCTTTCTCACGCAGCGGGCCCGGGTTCGATCCCCGGTCAGGGCAGTTTTTCTGGGTGAGGTTTTATCGGGGTTTTTCCTAACCTGTAGAACAAATGTCAGGAAAACTTTAAGGCCCTAACGGTCCCCGAAATCATATGGCCATCATCATCCTTATCATCATCATCCTTCACCGACGTGGAAAGAAACGGGAAGCTACCACACCTACAATTCCCTAGTAAAGCTGTAAGCATAGCATGAAAATGCTATGATTGCAGTGAAGGACCTGCCTTCGGGCAGAATTACTATGGATGTATATATATTTATTTATTTATTGTGTTATATGTTATAATATAGATTTTCGCGGATATAAGAAATATAAACGCATTGGCGTTATTGTAGCCCACTTCTGAGATTGAGGCGCCTGGAAGGCGGGGTAATGTTGTTCCGATGATATGATGGGTGATGATAATGATAGTGTTGCGCCAGGAGAGTCCTTAATCCTAAGCTTAATCTAAGATGTGTATGAATGATGATGATTCCGATGGTCATATGATGTTCGGGGACCGTTCGGGCCTTAAAGTCTCTTGACATTTGTCTTACAGGTGAGGACAACCCCCATAAAACCTCACCCAGGAAACTGTCCCGACTGGGGATCGAACCGGGGCCCGCTGCGTGACAAGGCAGCACGCTACTCGAGACCACAGCGGTGGGTCATACAAATATATATGAAAAATACTAAAATATACTTTTTGTAGAAAACCGTTATCAAAAATATGTATTTCTTTTATTTACAAGTATATTTTACTTAAATTCTCCGCACATATTTTACTTCCATTAATAATTAGCATATTACTCTTATAAAGGACGTCATTGTAGAGTAAGAGCAACATGAAATTATGTGAAAGAAGAGTGTTAAATGTTTTGCTGTTACATGTTATTCAGTTTAAATTCACTCACCACTCCGTTCCTCTTGTTTTGCGACATGTTGCACAGCACATGCATTAAGAATAAGCCGATTACGAGGGATAAATCTTTAATCCCTAATAGAAATATTCTTTTTTCTTTTACTGCTGTTCTGTCGAACGTTAGTTTATATCTCTCTTGCTTTCTTTATTTCTTACACTCTCTTATTTACAAGAGAACTGTCAACCATTACATATCGAAACGTGCCTTAAAATTTCTACGATAGTAACTTTATGATGTATCAAGGGCGTGTCCAAAAACAATATCTGCTGCATTTTTCTGCGAGGTAGTAAAATCCAGCGCAAAATATACAAGATGTAACAGGATCTTACCTACAAAATGAAAGGGATAATAGCCGATGCAGAAAGAATCATTTTTTGTGAAGGAACATATGGTCGCAAACACGTCGTTCATGAGTAATGCGCAGGTGAAGGTGTTCATCCGTAAGGGCCGAAATTGAATAAAACCAATTGTACACGTATCATTTTATAGAAAAATATACGTTTTTACAATAAGTGTTCAAACAATAAGTGTTTTGCCGACGTCAAAAAAAGAATCATGCCATGCTCGACCGTGCTGGCCAATCATTGCTGCGACGATATCAAACATGCAATGAGGCACAGGGTCGACTGTTAGAACACTTAATGTGAAAACCTGTCTTTTTCATTAAAATGATTCGCGTACAATTGTTTGTATTCAATTCCGACCCTTACGGGTGAACATCTTCATCTGCACATAACTCATAGACGATGTGTATGCGACTATATGTTCCTGCACAAAAATTAATCCTCTCTGCATGGCCTATCATCTCTATCATTTTGTCGGTGAGGTCCTGTTACACTCTGTATAATTTAAATTAGGGAAGTAATGCAAATCCTGAAAATATATTTTGGACCAAAGAGAGAGATGCACAGAAGGCGAATGGAGATGTCTATATAACAGTGAGCTACATGATCTTTATAGGAAGCCAGGCATAAGAAGAACAGTTAAATCCCTTAGACTGCGATGAACAGGGCATTTGGCACGAATGGGATATGAAAGAGGAGTATGGAAGCTTGTTGTATGAAAAACCAGAGGGAAAACACCCAGTTCGTAGACAAAGAATGAGGTGGGAGAATAACATTAATCATGATTTCAGGGAAGTAGATTATAGGGTTGATTGGAAAACACTAGCTCAAGATAGGGATGTATAGAGTGCTTATGTGCTTGCGGCCACGAACCTAGGGGTTTGATAGTGCCAGTGAATCAGTTACTTAGCTAGCCTAGATTATAATTGTACAAAGGACAGAGTCAAACGACAATGATACAAATTTGGTATACAGTTGAGAGAGAGGAATAGGACCAGTTTTTCATGTATGAGTTTATATAGATTAGATTAATTTATTTAATCTAATTTAATCCATATAAACTCGTACGCCGTAGCGTAGTGGTTAAGGCACTGAGCTACAAGCCGGAGGGTCGAGGGTTCAAGTCCCGTTGGGGTCAGGATTTTTAAACTGACCCAAACCCTCTGGCGGCACTATGGCCCTGGGGTCGACTCAGCCTCTAACGGAAATGAGTACCAGACGCTTGTTATGGGGGTAAAGGCGGCCGTCACGCAGGGCTGACAACCCGGCTGACATAAAGTGCCGATTGTCTAGAAAAAGTGGGAGCCCTAACCTCCTACTACCCCAAGGGCCTCCGGGTTTGTTGTGGGATCACTTTACACTTACATAAAAAACTGGTATTATACATCCTATCCCTCTGAGTTTATATATTATATATATATATTTATATATTATATAAAAAATAAATAAATATATATATATATATATATATATATATATGCTTATTTATGTATTTGTTTATTGTTTAATCATGGAACGGGAATAGACCCGAAGGGGCAAACGGGCCCGAGCTCACTGTTATTGTCAATATAATGTATTTTTCCCATGAAAAAGTATCCATCCATAAATCACATTAGTACTTCTTCGAACTTTAAAACGCCTGCAGCATGTGTTAGACAATCCGCTGCACAAGAGAGTTGTATAAGTTGCCGCACGACTCGGCCTTTGCAATCGAATAGGGTCTTCAGTAACAGATCTACATACATAATGTCCTTATGAATGTAAAAAAAAACCTGTAACAGATCTACTAGCAATTTATTAGCGTAATTAATACTTTTTTTACTTAATATGGTAACATGTAACATACTTTATAAACATTTAGAAAAATGTTTCATTATTTGTTGAAAAATTCTATATTTTCTAAACAGGGAGCAATGAAATAAAAAATCTATATCTGTAATGACGAAGCCCTATGTTGAGCCATAACCTCTCCTTTGTTAGGAGTTACTAGACCACTTAATTTAGTTAACTTACTTCCGCACAGATGTCATAAATGGCATTATCTTAATATACCGACTCCATTAGAGATCTAGCAGGAAACTAAGGTATTACTAGGATGTTGAGATCGGTAAATTTTGATTAGAGGTATTTTTATTCAGGGTTAAGGAACTTTTACGAGCCTGAAAATCTTCGGACTTGGACCCCCGGCATTAAGTCCCTCCCGGAGGATTTGCTCCTTGGATTTTTCCGTCCTAAAAAATCCATCGACCACGGCCGGGTTTGAACCCGCGACCCTCGAGACCAGAGGCAAAGGAGCATAACCACTAGTCCACCGCGGCCGATAATTTTTAATAATACAACAGAAAAACGAACGAGTAGAAATTAACTAAATTTGTGGCTAGTTACACAGTATGGGATAACAACTTTTAGTTTTACAGTGTTTTGTTTTCACAGCAGTCTGACACATTCACATTACTGGCACGAGAAATACACTTTTCACTAATTTAAGAGCAATAAGAACTTAATTTATTTGTTACTATATTTTAATAACTTTATCAAATCACCATATTTGTGGGTAAATATATTATCTAGGCCTAATAATCAAATAGGGGGCATGCCGTAGTGTAGTGGTTAAGGCAGTGCGCTACAAACCGAAAAATCGAGGGTTTAAGTCCCGGTGGCGTCCGGTTTTTTAAACCGACCCAAACCATCTCGTGGCACCATATGGCCCTGGGATAGACTCACCTTTCAACGAAAATGAGTACCAGAAGCTTCTTCTGGGGGTAAAGGCGGCCGTCACGCAAGGCGCACAACCCGGCAGACATCAAGTGCAGATTGTCTGGAAAAAGTGGGAGCATTAACCTCTTATTACCCCAAGGATCTCCTATGACCTATAGAGGGATCACTTTACCTTTTAATAATCGAATAATTTCTAATTACAATTTACAGCTTATAGGCTTCCTTAATGAATATATTAGATTAAAAGTAAAACTATCAAATACGCACTCTCTAAGCTATAAGGTATCTGTGTCATGAAATTATAGTAAGCTATGCCAAGTGAAAATTTTAAAATAATTCATAAACAACTCATCTTTCTCACAATTAACTCACCCATAATCGAAATATCATTCCCAACAAACCAAAGTTTTGAATGAAAACACTCTTTAAATAGGTAAACTAAATTAAAAGAAATACAGGAAATTCACGTATCATCCATGAGTACACAATCAATTCCAAAAGATTTAAAAAAATTTAATATTAGATTAGCACCAACAAATGATTAGAGCCAAAATAATCTAACAAAAACCAACAAAAATTTAAAAAATGGATGATAAAAATTACAAATATACCAAATAAATTGTTCAGGTTGTGATAAGACATGTATAGGGTAAACTTCAAGAAATTTAATCATTAGAACTATGGAACACATAAGAAATGTAACAAAAGGAGGAAGTAGAAAATCCACAATAGCTGCTCACGTTTGATAAAAAAAACACAAAATCGATGTAAACATC
Organism: Diploptera punctata; assembly: GCA_030220185.1. Taxonomy (NCBI): domain Eukaryota; kingdom Metazoa; phylum Arthropoda; class Insecta; order Blattodea; family Blaberidae; genus Diploptera; species Diploptera punctata. The sequence goes on along the minus strand of JASPKZ010003326.1, from coordinate 23,868 downwards.
AAATTATTTTTAAAAAGTTAGAAAGCACAAATGAACTCGCCATATGAGAAAAAAAAATCTACATTCAGAAGAACAAGGAGAGAATCGTGAAGTTTGAATTTCTCGGGAAGAGAAACTTAAGTTCTTTGGACCATAAAAAGAGGGCTGACAACTTAAAGGTCGCCAGTCTGTTCAAGCGGATGTAGGGGCAAATATGCTCTGAAATATGTCCTAAAAGAAACTACCAATATGAGGTAAGATGAAATATAGAATTAACTTATATACAAAGTTTTGAAATTGGTAAACCTAGCTTTGTTGTAAGCACAATTCACTTACATATCTTCTTGTATCTTGTAAGCCCATGTTTCCCTTAACAGAGATTCAGGCGCTCTCCCCCTACAGGGAATAATTTGAACCATACTAATTTAGTTACACTTGTTTTCGTATAGATGTCATTTGAGTGGTCCGTGGTCAGCGTTCCTCGTCATACTGACATCTATGAAACCAAGGTATCACTAGGACGGGATAATTCGGTAAATTTTGCTTACAGGCCTTTTCATTCAGGCTTAAGGATGTTTTACGAGCCTGAAAATCTTCAGACTCGGGACCCACGGCTTAAAGTCCCTCCCGGAGGACTTGCTCCTTGTATTTTTCCATCCTAAAAAAATCCATCGACCCCGGCCGGGTTTGAACCCTCGACCCTCGGGGTCGGAGGCAAGGAGCATAACCACTAGTCCACCGCGGCCGACATATACATAATTAAATATTTTAACGGTTGCGTTGGAATTGTTGGACGGAAAACAAAGAAACAAAGGTTATTGATGTCACATTTTCTGTCAGGAATGAAAGCTCACCACGGTCACTATTGAAATTTAGACTTCATATAGTTATTAGTTACATACCGCGTTTAAAAACATCTAAAGTATTCATTAATTGAATTCCTGATGTGTCATACCCGAAGCCAAGCAATTTATTAAAACCAAAACCTTTTAAGAGAAAAATAATTAACACTGTGTTATTAGTTTTTCAAATTGCACTTACGTTTATTTGGAAGTAAAAATAAATGTTTAAATTAAATTAAATTTGTTAACCTTTGGCAATTTGAACAATATCTACATTTGTGTTTGCTAAATTATACACTCATACACGCTATTAAATCTAAAATAGTTTCATTTGCTTACTTTTCTGTATATGTTGTGGTCATGTATGTGCCTAGAAGGTTTACTGATTGATATTATGCCATATTCATATTTTATTAAATATTCTGTTCCAAAGCAACAGTCTTTATTATCATAACTTTGAAGGATTTTTTTTTGTTTAATGCCACTAGATTGTCTTTTATGACATTTCTGGTTTTCTGCCCTGACATTGGCAGAATTGTAATCCATATCTTAGGTTGGGGCACCTGGAAGGGGGAGCTACGTTATCCCGATGATATAATGGGACGATAAATGATAATGAAGCGCCAGGAGAGTTCTTAACCTAAACTTAACCTAAATTCTAGACCATGGACAACCACAGGAATAATTCCTTTTAAGGAAAAATTATTATGGTTTGACTGGGAATCGAACCCGGGATCTCATGAACCATAGTAAGAAACAGTGACCACTAGCCCATGAGGCTGGTTTTAAAAAATATTTTAACTGGCATAATTTTTGTAAATCGATAGTTTCGTGAGTCTCTAATAATTAATTAGATAAGTTTGGCCGTATAAGCATTAAAAATTTCCATATTAATGACCAGGTGTGTCCTTCATTTCAGACAGTATCATGGCTACGTCTAAATGACAGAAAAACTCTACATTCACATGTTTACTATTCCAAATTCTGCACACATACCAGTATTTACCAAGTTATTTATCAACGCGTTTTCCAAATGTATTGGCTCATCACAAATTAGGAACTAGATCACAAGACACTTATTTACTGTCTATACCAAAATACGGGACATGTCTATACCCTGAATTTTACATAATGTATATGCCTTGAGCATGGAAATCACTTCCCAGTCATGTCATTGATTATCAATCACTATCATTGTTCAAATCCAAATTAACTGATATCTGATATATCCACACAATGAAAATATTAACTGCATAACAAATATATTCAGGATTACGTACGTGCTGATAAATTTTTGTCTAGGAAGCTCTATTTACTTTATTTTATGTTTATTTTAATTTTCTTATTACACGTTTTCTTATTATTAGGCCTAGCTAATATGAGAATACATGTCCATTGTATTTTGTTTAGTTTATGTTTTAATTATGTTTTAAAATTGTAATAAGCATGTAATTTGTGTACGATTTTATTATTCGCTGGTTGAGTGGAAGACAAGACCAAATTCCCGTATCTCTGCCAGCTAATAATAATAATAATAATAATAATAATAATAATAATAATAATAATAATAATAATAATAATAATAATAATAATAATAATGAACATGATAATGATAATAATAGGCCTAATAATAATAATAATAATAATAATAATAATAATAATAATGATGCTGATAATTATTATTATTATTATTACTATTAATTATTCCTTTTTTTAAAGCTTTATAGCGCTTTAATGCAATTATAAAATGCCTAATTAAGGCATAATCAATATTAATTTGAGTCACTTTGTTTATTATCCGCAAAGCGCATGCCCTGTAATGGCAAATAATGGTATCAGTGCCCTGTAATCTCCATTCTGTTGCAGTTCGATAGTTGCCATTGGGTAAATTTAATGGCCAAACATTGGCGCAGTGCCAAATGTTGTTGGAACTGCTTCCCCTGCCTGTTGAGCGATATTTTCTGCCTGTTGAGTTCACAGAGATCCTGCCCCAACTCGTGAGAGACAACTATAACCAGGAAGTTGTGTCTTCTCGCACATGATTATACGCCTCCGGTATAATGTTATTTACAGGGGAAATACCTCAACTCGAACACTCATAATGCACTAACCACCTTTCATACATACAACCTCAGGACAGTCAACAACAATGGTAATGTTATTCTATGAAATTCTGCACCTAATCAAACAGAACACACATTGGTACGAATATTTCACCTGGCATAATTTCGTACCAAGACATATTTAATTACATGTGTCATTTTTAAACAGGTTTCCATCCATCCATCCATCCATCCATCCATCCATCCAATGGCTGATTGACTCAAATTCGAGCTTTGGTCTCCCTTTTTGGGTTTCTGAACGTATTTGTTTTTACGGGGTAGGGATGTCAACCCCACGCCCAATCTCCAGCATTCCTGGGGGGTCGATGATTTTCTGTTCGGGTTTTCTCCCTTAGCTGGTATGTCCCAATTTTTAAGCGTCGGAAACTTGCTTTTTCGCCCCTGAACTTCTTAGTATTAATCAGGAGCCACGACGAGGACACGGTGCATTGGGCTGGGCAGGAATAAATGGCATTTCTCGAGTTTTATTAGTGTGCACCCACCAGCAAGGTGCACACTCCTGAGACCACATATTGCCCCTTTGGCTCCCTTTTAAACAGGTTTGCAGTACCACATTTTCCCCTTATATACTATAACATTTCTTATCATTTCTATACTAATTTGATTTCAGTTAGTTCGATATTAATGTAAACGAGATAATTGAAAAATCAGTTTTTTTTTCAGTGCCACCAAATTTTCGATATTAATGAAAACTTGAAGATTGAAAATCAAGTATTTTTGTCCAGTGCCACTGCATTGCCTTAAGGTATTTATGGCATTTTTTTCCAGGCGTTGGAAGAATTATAACCCACTTTTGACGTTGAGGAAGATTGGAAAGTGCAGTTATGATACTCCGATTATATTATGTGTGATAAATGATAACGAAGGAATACGAGTGACCTTAAATCTAAATTAACGTAAACTCCAGACTAAGGGCGACCACAAGAATAATTGATTCTGAAAATTGTCTGAGCGGAAATTAAATTCGGGGCTTCATGAATTGTAATTAGAAGTTCTGGCCACAAGACAGTGAAGCTGGTAGAGTACAGTGAAAATATGAATATACATAAAAACACAAATAACACTGAGTAACAAAAAAGAAACTTTTTTTTCTCAGAAAGAAAAATATGCGATTCTGATAGTAGTTTTTCTCCTGAATTCAATTATGATATCGGTTTTTCTCCATCACGCAAGGTTTCCGAGAGACAGGTTTTCATGATTTTAAACATTTTAATATTTTCTACATTTGTAACCACACAATATTCGAACATTCGGACTGACCTAGAAAGTAAGAAATGACAATTTTCTGTTATATTTCGCCTGTGGAGCATCCTTCTTGATGTTCCAACAATAATCGGCCAGCATATTAGGATTCCATTTGCCTTGATATATCTTTTACATAGCTGAAATCTTCTGAGTTAGCTCATTTGGGTTTATTTTACAATGGGCAAATGGATGAAAAAACGTTTGTTAAAAAATAATTATTTAAATCCATTAATTGAAATTGAAATAAAAAAACGTGGTGGATGGAGAAACTCCGAATACATATTTGAAAACACGATAAAAAACTGCATTAAGTACAACTATTGGTACTCATGAGACAAAAATCATGTTGACCAGTGTAATTTAATAATCTCAAAATATCTTTAGAAATGTAACTAACAAAGATAAAAACGATCTAAATATCACCAAATCAAATAAAAATAGGATTTAGGACGAAATATCAAAATTATATATGATTAAGGTGCCCAACAAATCAACATTTTGAAAATATTAAGAATTGTCTGTAGCATACCAATATTGATTGTTATTAATTAAAGCATGAACGTTGTAGCTCATGTTGTAAGATGCCGAAACGGAAATTGGGATTCAAATTCCGTTCTTATCTTTGCCTTTCTTAATTTTAATAATGAAAAATATGGCAATCATACTTATCTCATATTTTTCAGTCTTTAGAAGACTTCAAATGTTTTATGGAACTACGAGTATAATTAAGTTCAAGTTTGTAAATCAAATATATGTATATATTTTTTTTTAAATTTCGCTTACTTACATACGCTTTGACATGTAGGCCTAAGTGCTATCGCGTATATTTATTTATTTATTTTTATTGATACTTTGAATTACTGAAAATAATAAAATGGACTCTGGTAATTATTTTCTAACTAGATTTCTCACTTACTAATTAAATTCAGAAAAAATATCAATCTGATTGGTATGTACTGGTGTTTGGACCAGGAACGTCCCTAATACGAGTTTTAAGCAATATTATTTTAAGCATAAAATACGAACAAACAAACAAACATTCATTTCTATATATTAGATAAAGCAATAGAAAACAAATGAACAGAAATTACTTATATTTGCATCAAATTACATAGTAATGTACAATAATAACTTAGAGTTTTATATGATCTTGTTTTCTTTGCGGTCCGGAATATATAAATAACTGGCAGGATGAATTATTGTTTCGCCAATTTAAGGTTAGGGTAAATTATTAAAATTAATATTGGCTGATTGAATAAATCAACTTTTATAAGACTCATAATATGTTCCGTTGAGGTATTATTCAAAATTGAAGTATAAAATATTGAATATTACCTTAAAGGTCCGTCTCCTCAACTTTATTAGTTATTTTAACTGTAGCGCTGTCGGGACTAGTCCCATCATCAACAGGATTCAAAACTTGTTTAATTTTAGCCTGACTGGCTGCATAGTCAACTTTTATAAGATTCATTATTATTTTAATCCTGTTGATGATGGGACTAGTCCCAAAAGCGCTACACAATTAAATAACTAATAATAGTTGAGGAGACGGACCTTTTAGGTAAATATTCCATAATTTCATAAACCAATGTTGATTGAATAAGAGTGTGATGGTTTTGTTAGAATTGACACTTACTGATAGCAAGTCCCAAACAGTAAAATTGACATTACTTCAATAACTGAAAAAAATATCGATTCCTATTTAAAAAGACTATAAAAACTTAATATCCAAGAAGACATAAATGAAAGAATAGAAAATATTTAAAAAATGTTATTTTTTAACAAATAAGGTATTTAAATTCTAAATATCCGACACGCGTAACAAAAACCTGATGGTATAAAACCCTAGCTAAAATCTGGTGTGCGCTGCTGCGCCGAAAAAAGTTAATCTGTTTTTATGTTTAATTGAATAAGTGAAAGGAAAAAATAATTGTAAATTTATATCGTAATTATTTTAGATACCCCGTGCTGATTATTCATCGTTGACCGGGATTCTACAATGTATTTTTATGATTAGTTGAATAAATGAAAGGTATGATTTATTTTGTAATTATTTTAAGAAACCTCGTACTGATTACAGCGCGTTGTCCGGGAATCTACTTATTCCAATCTTCTTGGCATAAATGAGCAGAAAGACGAAAATTAATGCGTCTTTATGTTTAGTTGAATAAGTACAAGGAAAAATAATTAGAAATTTATATCGTAATTATTTTAGATACCCCGTGCTGATTACTCACCGTTAACCCTTAAATTTGTAATGTATCCTTAAGGACACATCAGTTGGTTCAGTTAATTTAATACTTTAAATAAATCAGAAGGAAACGAACAAAAAGAAATAATTTAAATGTGTGTCTAAGTATACAATATACCTAATAATAACACTTTTACAATATTCCGTTTTCACTGCGGTCCGCCACATTCAAATAACTAACAGAATAAATTTGTATTTTATAATTACAAAAAATAAATAAACGTTATCTCAGACAAAACATAAATTTATTGTGTCGACGTTTCAATCTCCTGTTGTGAGATTATTTTCAAGACACGGTTGTTTATAAATTTATTGTACATAGTTACCATCACCAAGACAATTAATTGTTTTGTTTTTTATATGTATACAAATTTAAATGTATAAATTTCAATTTATAATTAAAAATATTTTAGCAACGAATCATATGTTCCACACCATTGATTTAAATCGTTTTGTATTTTGCCAATTTAAGGGTTAACGGGGAATCTACGTATCCTATTCTTCTTAACATAAATAAGCTGAAAGACGAAAATTAATGTGTTTTTATGTTTAGTTGATTAAGTGATAGGAAATATTTATATCCTAGTTATTTTTAGATAACCCATGCTGATTACCCAACGTTGCCCGTGAATCTAATTATCCCGGTCTTCTTAGCATTAATGAGCTGAAAGGCGAAAAGTAAAGTATTTTTATGTATAGTTGAATAAGTAAAGAGAAAAAAATGATATCGTAATTATTTTATTAATTACATAATTATTTTATATGCACCGTGCTGTATACACGGAGTTGCCCGGAACCTACTTATCCCGATCTTCTTGGCATTAATGAGCTGAAAGATAAAATGAATATGTTTTATGTTTAAATAAAATATAACAATTTATATGATAATTAATTTTAGATACCCCTTGTTGATTACCCGACGTTGCCCGGAAATCTACTTATCGCGATATTCTTGACATATATGAGCTGAGAGAAAAAAAATATTTATTGTGAGTTATCCGTAAAAGAATACCCACCGTACGTTGCTACGATTGCCCAGGAATCTGCTTATCCCAATCTTCTTTGCATCAATCAAAGTCAAAAATGGTTACTGTGAGTTTTCCATATGAGATAAACATATGTTTACCCGGAATGTTTTTGTAGATTTCTTTAGAAGCTCAATTCTGTGTACATTAATTTCGTGTATTTGATTTGGTTTAGACAGCGTAAGCCATTTAAGCGTCCAAAAAGCTAGTTTTTTCACGTTTTTCACAACAAAGGGAATTTTAAGGGTGTAGGAGTTGAGTATCACAACTCTCTTATAGCGTATGTTCATCCCGGGAACCTCCTGAACATTTTGCAAAAAGTCTCATCACAATCGATTGAACGATATGGCAGCGCATAAAATAAGAACAAACAAACAAACATTAATTTTTATATATTAGATAATTTATTGTCGATGTCCAAATGTGTTAGATATATGTATATGAATTTTAAAATAGCAAATGTATTTTAAAATGAGTTAATTAACGAATGATTTTCTAAACAATTGATACTTTCCGAAACAAGCAACATGTACAATTAATAAAAATTGAAAGTTATATTATGGATTTATTATTTAATAAATAAATAAATACATTTTCAAGTTGAAGATGACTTCTAAGGGTCCAGAAAATGTATAATAAGGTCCTTAAGACGTAAACTAAAATAAACATAACAAACGTGCGAAAATACTAGCAGATATAATGTAAGTAGTAAAATAGAATTAAAATAAAAATTCTTCAATATTTTAGAATTTGACTATTATTCGTTCATTTCCCAAAACTCGTCATTTTTAACGTATTAAGGAGATTTAAAGTGAATTTTAGTCTTAAATCTATATTATATAAATGTTTCTATCATTAGTAAATTCAAGAATTATTGTGGAGTTGTATTTCATCAACATTAAAATTTCTCAAATTTTAAAACAACCGAGCTGTTCCTATTCCTCTATACGATCTCAAGTCTTGAGCCATTAAAGAGAGAAACGCTTAAAATAGTAAGATTAGAAATATGAGATAAATGAGAAAACATCTAGTTGAACATGACCAGATTACAAAGCTGGCATAAAAATAGCGTAGACGACGAGGACATTCCATGAGGGATTACTTGACGCCAACCTCCAGTGAGACCGAAACAGGTCATCAAATGGACTAAAACCACGATAGCTGTATGTTTATGATGATGAAAAAAATTGACTTTTTTTTTGCAAATGCCCCAGGTTGTCATTGGACATTCCTGGTGTTCTCTCCTGGCATGGCGTAGTTGTAACCCACTTCTGAGGTTGGGGCGCCTGGAAGGAGGGTTACGTTGCCCCGATGATATGATGGGTGATGATGATGACGATAGTGATGCGCCAGGAGAGTCCCTAATCCTAAGCTTAATCCAAGATGAATATGAATGATGATGATTGATGGCCATATGATTTCGGGGACCGTTAGGGCCTTAAAGTTTTCCTGACATTTGTCTTACAGGTGAGGAAGAACCCCGATGAAAACCTCACCCAGAAAATTGCCCGACCGGGGCTCGAACCGGGGCCCGTTGCGTGACAAGGCAGCACGCTACCTCGAGACCACAGCGGTGGACAGAGTTATATTATTAAAATCTTATAATCGCCCATGCAAAGATCAAAATACTATTTTTTTTGTCAAGGAGAATCAAACTTAAAATAATAAGATAGGATTCAAATGAACATGAAATAATATCCATCCATAGTAATTCTGCCCGAGGGCAGGTCCTTCACTGTAATCATAGCATTTTCAAGCTATGCTTGCAGCTTTACTAGGGAATTGTAGGTGTGGTAGCTTCCCGTTGCTTTCCACACCGGTGAAGGATGATCATGATGATAATGATAAGGATGATGATGATGATGATGATGGCCATATGATTTCGGGGACCGTTAGGGCCTTAAAGTTTTCGGACATTTGTCTTACAGGTGAGGAAAAACCCCGATAAAAACCTCACCGAGAAAAACTGCCCCGAACGGAATCGAACCCGGGCCCGCTGCGTGACAAGGCAGCACGCTACCTCGAGACCACAGCGGTGGACTAAAATAATATAAAATTGTAAAATTTGTACCCGTCATCTTCAACGTTTTTTTTTTAACTGTAGGTGATTTGGAAATAATTTCACCCTTAACGTAAGTAGTCCACCAATTTCCTTCTGGGGATAGAACTGGTTCTGAAAGCTCCACAGGTTTTTAATGAAATAAGTTTAGGACAATGGCGTCTTACATGTATAAACTTTATAATTTTATATTTATTTAGGAGATTTTACAATGTTTCACAACATGTACCTGTGCCTAATAAATCTACTGTCATTCTTCTCTATATATCTCTGTCATTCCAATCTCCATCGTCAAATTATTTTTTCCCCATGTTGCTCAAAACACCGTCAATCCACGATATGTTTTTCCAGTCATCTTCTTCTTCTATCAACTAGCAACATTGTAGTATTTTTCTTGGGAATCTGTCTTTTGTCATTCTTTTACATGACCATACCATTTTAATACCGTAGTTTGTTTTTTAACAAATCTACAATTGAAGTTGAACATTCAACTTTTTTAATTACACTATATCTTATTTTCTCTATCTATCTTCGGGTTTTACAGCTGCTGCCATCTTCCCGTGTCAGACCTCCAAAGCCTATGATGTTGGGCATCTTCAATGTTTAGCCCTCTTGCTTGCATTACTATCCTCATGTTTTCCTTCCATGTTAACTTTGGTCTCCCTTTTTTCTTCTTTCTGGTCGGTTGCCACTGATATAGTAGTTTCGGCCATTGCTCATCTTCCATTCTTAAAATATGCCCTAACAATTTTAATTCCTTCCCCTCAATTCTTTCAATGATGCTTTCTTCTGCTTCCATTATGTTTCTAATTTCCTTATTTGTGACATGTTCTAATTTTGACTTTCTGGCACGTTTGCCTAAATAATCAATTTCTAGAGCTATTAGTCTATTCTTGTAGTATTGAGTAATTTTACATACCTCACTTCCATACATTGCAACAGATTCCACCAATATTTTACAATATATTTTTTGTGTCTTTCCAAATATGCTTATCTCACCATATGGAATTTAACGACGATATTATTTTGCTACTCAATTCAATTCTTTGCTTTACGTTTTCTTTGCCTATACCTTCATTGTTATCCATAATTATTCCCAAATATTTAGTTTGTTTCACTTGCTTTATTTGAATTCCTTCTTCTAATATTACATTTTCTCTTTGATTGCTATTTATTGCCAAATATTCAGTTTTTTTTTGTAAATTTACCGCGAGACCCCATTATTTTAGCTCCTCTATAAATGCCAGCTGAACGCCTCCAAAAATCCATTTCTATAGAATTAAATTTACTTGCTGTTCTAGAATTTAATTCCCACGTTTCTTCATCGTATGTCATTTTACTCGGTATCATTGTAATAAAAATGTTTGTTCTTGTTTCAGAACTTATATTCTTATCCCATAAAACACCATTTCATTTTGAAATTGCAGAATTACCATTATTTATCCCCTCATTAATTTCAGCAAAAAGTGTTGGAACAGGTTTCACACTTCCAGTATTTGGGCTGCGATATAACTTATTAAGAACAAGATATAAGTAAGAAAATACATACATTTCAACATATTTGTGGAACAATCAGACGAACACCGATGAGCAAAGTAAGAAAGGATTACGCAGCTAGGATTTTACTCAACGATGGCACTACCAGCGGCAATGTATAGCAGTGAGGCCTGGGTCCTGAAGGAAAAAGAAAAAAAGTAAAATTCAGGCAGTGGAAATGAGATACCTATGGGCTGTGAAAGGTTGTAAAAGAGAAGATCATACTTGAAATGAGAATATCAGAGAGGAACTAAAAGTACAATCACTTCTTCAACAAATAGAAGAACACAGGAACAATTGGATAGAACGTCTGCAAAGAATGGCAGAGGATAGGATACCGAAGATGGCACTGATGTATAATCCTGGAGGACGAAGATCGGTAGCAAGACCAAGAACGCGCTGGCCTGAACAGATGTGAGATCGGAACAGACAAAGAATAATGCAAAATTAGAAATTATTAAACAAGATGAAGTTAAAGGTATTTGAAAAGAGAGGTTGCTCGACCTAATCCGTGAAGGATGATGATGATGATTAATTTCAGCATCATGACACTTTTATATATAAAATTTTATATTGTGATTCATACCTCAATAAAATGCTATCATATATTTGAACAGCATAAACATAAAATAACAAACTAAATAAGTTGAATTATATAACAGGAACACTAAAAAGAACTTTGAAAAATAAAGCCAGAAAAGACTCTATAATGAAATTATACAAGACAATAGCAGTGCCTATTATTACTTTTGGATCCGAAACATTGACAGTGACAACACAACAATCTGCCAGAATACAAGCTGCTGAAATGAAATTTCTCAGACCAATAGCAGGATATCGAAGAACAGACAAAAAACATAACACAGAAATAAGACAACTGAAAGTAGAAGAATTAAACAACAATAGTGAAATATAGGACAAACTGGAAAGAACACTTGGTAAGGATGACTGAGAATATAATACCAAAGGCAGCATACAGTTATTCACCGCGAAGGAAGAAGAAGTTTGGGAAGACCAAGGAAAATATGGAAACAGCAGCAATTTGGAGCTGGCACAGGCTAGTAAATAAGCCTGAACCGTAATGAAGAAGAAGACGAAGGAGATAAATATAAAATGATGTCTACCTATACTTTTGTTCAGTCACAATGCATAGAACATTTAAAGGAGAATATATACATTACGTATGATCCGTGGTGCGTGTGACAAATGATGAAAGAAAACTTAGGAATAATACGAAATGCTGTATTTGATCGTAACAGTCACATCCATTTAAGCACATAGCTTAAACCAATACTCGAAGTAAAATAAAGATCAATAGCTTCACTGGCAGAATCTCTTCTTCAATAATTCATTCGTATGTTTTTGATATGGAAATTTTTTTCAAGTGATGCTTCTTCTTTGTAGCAATATTTTCGAAGGAAACTTTACATGAAAAGTACATTAACGCGGGAACAGTATGTGGTACAAGAAAGAAATAGAGAATCGGTATATGGTTTGCTCACTTCTCTGCCACCCAAATCCCATATCGCAAAGTGCTAACACAATGACACAAAACGTGCATTAAATTCGATGTAATTTACTTGGAGAAAGAACTAATTTTTTTTTGTGAAATCAATATGAAATAAAAATGCTTATTAAATTCCTTTATTAGAAAAGTTCTGTGTATGTTACATTGATTTTAATTAGTTATTTTAAAATTCTGTACCTGAACGTTTGTGTACATGTGTGTGTGTGCGTGTGCGTGTGTGTGTATGATGTGTGACTAGTATACATTTAAAGATTAATTAATACGTATAATAAATGTGTGTCATTCAGCATGTTATGTAGGCAATCCTTAATAATAATAGCTATGGAAGTTTATTATTTTTCCTCTTCGTATTTTAATTTGTATTATTATTATTATTATTATTATTATTATTATTATTATTATTATTATTATTATTATTATTATTAATATTATTATTATTTTTCTTTTTCCCTTGGCAACTTTATATTCTGTAGTCTATAATTATCTATTATGTATAATTTATCATAATTCTTATTGTATGTATAATTTAACCCTGCTGAAGTGGAAGAGAAGACCTTAAAGTCTTAACTCCATCAGGTAAAATAAATAAATAAATAAAATAAAATAAATACTCCTTCCATCTGAACTAATTGCCTCAGGCAGTAGCCTTGTGACTCTCTCAGGTAAATCTAGACCAATTCGACTGGGGATTAACTATTTTGACTCAGAATCCAAGGCCAACAGAAAAGAATTTGATTATAAGTTGATACTTGACTTCATTCCAAGTCTCATAATATTATTGAAAATAAATGAATAAACCTGTAAAGAAAAACGTATGACTGTACCAAAAATCGAAATGCATTCCCTAATAAATAAAATTATTGATTACAGATGTTTTAGGTATTAAAGTATTTATATATAATAATGACAATTCTTTCCTTTTCCAATGAGATGTTTTAACGGAGAATTTTAAACTATCTTCTAAGATATTAAAAGGAAAAAAGATACAAATATTTATTGTAACTGATATGGAAGACCTTATAAATCACCTTCATTCAAACATACAATATAATAAAGGACATATACATATATATATATATATATATAATAAAGTAAATTAATTCATTTATAATAAAATAAATACTTAAAAAAACAATTTGATGCTAGATAATCTTAAAAAACAAATCTTAATAACAAATTGATATAAACTTCACAATCTATGGTAATTATTTTATATCTGTAATGCCACAAAATCAATTTGAGGTTAAAAGTTTAAATATTACAAAAAAAAGTTGCAAAAAAACTGTAAACCCTTGAATTGGTGAAATAATAATTTCTCGTGCCAGTTATTAGAAGTTTCGGACCGCAATGGAAACAAAATCATGTACAACTCTTAAGTTTCTATTGTACATTATTGCGTAATGTGACACACAATTTAATAATTTCTACTCATTCTTTTTCTAATATTTTAACAAACGCGGTGAGCTAGTGGTCATGTTCCTTGCCTCCAGTTCCGAGGGACGCAGGTTAAAACCCGGCCGGGGTCGATGGATTTTTAGGATGGAAAAATCCAAGGAACAAGTCCTCTCGGAGGAACTTTAAACCGTAGATCGCGATTCTGAAGAATTTCTGGCTCATAAAAGATCCTTAAGCCTGAATAAATAAGCCTATAAATAAAATGTATCGAACTTTTTTATCCTAGTAATACCTTAGTTGCCTACTAGGTGTCTTATTGGGTCGGTATGGTGACAGCATATCATTCATGACATCTTTGGGAAATAAGTGTAACTAAATTAACTTGTTAATTAAATAAAAATAAAACGTAGTTTTATTTGATTTTCATATTTATTATATAATTCAGTGACAGCTGTTTCGGTACACTGTACCTTCTTCAGACATGTTAACAAATTATGAATTGTGTTCCAACTGATCTAAGCAACAATACAACAATACAACAATATTTATTTAAATTTTTTAATTTAACAAAGGGGATTCATTCAAATCAAGTTGAGAATTTAACAGTTTTTTACTACTTTTAAACTTATTAATTTCTACAGCCTCCAAAAGATCTAACTTCTTACCCTTATCGCAAATATGTAAAATTTCAAAATTTGGATCGAAACAATGATTAAATTGGAATAGGTGGTTAGCATAGTTTGAATTTTCTAAATTTCTGTTATATGCTCTCATGTGTTCCTTTATCCGAGATATAAAAGGTCTACCAGTTTGTCCTATATAGACATTGTCACATGTGCCACACTTCAATTTATATACACCTGATCATTTTTCTTTTTTTGTTTTGGTTTTATTGTTTTTTTATTATATTTTGTAGAAATATATAACAAAATATAATAAAAAAACAATAAAACCAAAACAAAAAAAGAAAAATTATCAGGTTATATAAATTGAAGTGTGGCACATGTGACAATGTCTATATAGGACAAACTGGTAGACCTTTTATATCTCAGATAAAGGAACACATAGAGCATATAACAGAAATTTAGAAAATTCAAACTATGCTAACCACCTATTCCAATTTAATCATTGTTTCGATCCAAATTTTGAAATTTTACATATTTGCGATAAGGGTAAGAAGTTAGATCTTTTGGAGGCTGTAGAAATTAATAAGTTTAAAAGTAGTAAAAAACTGTTAAATTCTCAACTTGATTTGAATGAATCCCCTTTGTTAAATTAAAAAAATTAAATAAATACTGTTGTATTGTTGCTTAGATCAGTTGGAACACAATTCATAATTTGTTAACATGTCTGAAGAAGGTACAGTGTACCGAAACAGCTGTCACTGAATTATATAATAAATATGAAAATCAAATAAAACTACGTTTTATTTTTATTTAATTAATAAATATGGATTTTCATCAAGTAAACACCAACTCAATTGATTATATAAATTAACTTGGTTCAGTAACTCCTAACAAAGTAGAGGCTAAGGCGCTACATTGGGCTGTTACGCCATTGTAGTAGTAGTAGTAGTAGTAGTGTCGCCAATAACAAAATAAAAGTGTTGTTGAGCTGTGCGATGCAGTGTGAAATCTAAATGGACTAAGTTATTTAGGAAGGTATACAAAACCAATTTTTAAAAATACTTCCTAGTAATCATATTGCATACTTTATTTCATTCTAAGACTATATTGGCGTCTTTGGGATCATGACATTCTTAATATTTTAATTACAAATTAATTAATAGGAAAATATAAACGTGTATATTATCTCCTCAATATGATGGTTGTCCGTTTAAATAAACGCGGGTGCCGCGCGAAAATGCTTGGCAATGATTAACACACGGAGTTATTATAGTGGCGGTAGTCGGCATCTTTGTATTTAATTATATATAACTGCGATGAAACAAAGCGAGCCACTGGACAACCATCATAGTGAGGCAATAATATTAGTAATGGTCGTTGGAGAATAATATTAATCACTTCCTGAATGGCTTCGTCTAAGAGATCGTAGAACTGTCCATTCTCTATCCCTTCTCTATAAAATCCTTCACACATCATCGCCTAATTATTTATCACGCCGCTTCATCAGACTATCCGACACACATAATCTTGACACTCGATCCCATCAGCACATTGTCCTTTATATCCCTCCTCATCACAATCGCTATCATTATTTAAATCCAAATTAATTGATATCTTAAGTTCGACACAATTAAAACATTAATTGCCTGACAACTATATAGAGCATTCCATTAATAATCATCTAGGAAGCTACTTACTTTATTTTATATCATTTTAATTTTATTATATTCTATGTTTTTGTTAGTATTAGCTAGTATTAGATCACATCATCATTGTATTTTGTTTAGTCTATATTTTAATATCATAAAATTGTAATATGTACGTAATTTTTGTATAATTTTACTATTCGCTGGTTGAGTGGCAGAGAAGGCCTTATGGCCTTAACGCTGCCAGCTAAAATAAATCATTATTATTATTATTATTATTATTATTATTATTATTATTCATTATCTTTTACGGTCTCAATTACCAAAACATGGAATTCCCTTCCGACCTATGTCAGAGACTGTCAAACTATAACATCCTTCAAAAACAAATTAAATAATTATTTAATAACAAACTAACTTATACACCTCACTGATAGTATTCTTTTAACAATTAATAAATTTAATTATCTATGAAAATAATATTAAGATTATAAAATATTTTCTTTTGTTTAGTTTTAAATATTGTGCAAACGTAAAATTAGTTTTCTATATCTCATTATTTTTCTTTGTTTTTTATAAACATTAGACAGGGACAATTTAATATGTCTTGCTTGTATACACTAGTCTTAATTTTAACTAACATTGACTGGTTGCATTATAGATCGTAATATAATAGATGTTATCTTTTTGATCAAATTTTTATTTATTATTTAATATTAGAGTTAATTGTGATTGTTATATTCTGATGTAATATATGTTTGTCCTGGTTAGTGGAAGAGAAGGCCACATGGCCTTAACTCCATCAGGCTAATAAATCTAATCTAATCTAATCCAAAATATGAATATTAAATATAATTTGAGAACATCCTCAGTAAGATGTCCTCCAACACCACCTAAAACCTCACAACAATGTAATAATGTGAAAATTACGTCTATCCTTAGCAGAAGAAGATGTATAAGAACTCTTGTAGTTAATTCAATGTTGAGAGTGCGTGAGTTAACGAGATGAACCTGTTGCGTGAGAGGGGTCTGCACGCCATTTGTTCCTACGTGCTCTCTGTTACATCCATTCTAATTATATCTAATATATAATTTTTTTTTATCCTCTCAAACTGTTTCAATGCAAAAATAATGCCAATAATCGCATATGGGATAGATATAGTTTGGGAACATCTGAAGATAAATGGCTTAATATTCTGGGAAAGCTTCAAGGCCTCCTATCTATAGAAAATTCTAACAGTCTCTAAATTAACTCCCTCGAGACTGGTCTATGTACTAGCAAGAGAACAGTTCTTCCTGGAAGACCTCAGAATGCGCATACACCTGTCATCCACTAAAGATTACGAACAACAGATGCAAGAGAGAATAGAGAAGCGGGATGCCATTCCTGAAGAAATCTACGGTACGCCTGCCATGACAGATAGGAGCTGGTGTGGACCAAACAAGGAACTAAGACACCAGATAAACCGCTATGCAGTCCACGGCTTCCATCACAAAGTGTGTGTGAATGTCACTTACCATCAAATCGAAGACAGTTGCAGATGTAAACTGTGCGGACTAAAGTGTACAAGATATCATCTGGAATTGTGTTCCAAAGTGACAATGTCATTAGCGCAATACGCCAATTAATTAATTTTGCACAATTGTGCGCAATTTTATTATTATTATTATTATTATTATTATTATTATTATTATTATTATTATTATTATTATTATTATTATTATTATTATTATTAAAATTGTTTATTTGTTTGTTCGTACTTCATGCGCGGCTATACCGTTGATCTGATTGTGGTGGGGCTTTTTGCAAAATGTTCAGGAGATTATCGGGAAGAACATAGGCTATACGAGAGTTGTGATCTCAACTCCTACATCCTAAAAAATCGACCTTTATAATGGAAAACGTGGAAAAAGTAAATCTTTGGACGCTTAAATGGCTTACGCTCCCTAAACCATAACAAATACATAAAAATTAATGTACACAGAATTCAATATCTCGAAAAGCTCTACAAAAATGTCCGCGACAGCATATGTTTATCTCTTACGGATAACTCACAATTACCATTTCTGTCTTTCATTGATGCCAAGAAGACCGATACAAGTATGTAGATTCCTGTGCAAGCATAACAGCACATAGCGGGTATTCTTTTACGGATAACTCACAATAACGAATTTTGTCATTTAGCTCATTTATGCCAAGGAGATCGAGATAAGTAGATTCCCGGGCAACACCGGGTAATCAGCACGGGGAATCTTAAAATAATTACGATATACATTTATAATTATTTTTCATTTGACTTATTCAACTAGTCATAAGAAGTACGTTAATTAATTTTTGTCTTTCAGCTCATTTATGCCAAGAAGGTCAGGATGAGTAGATTCCCGAACAACGCCGTGTAAACAGCAAGTGGTATCTAAAAATAATTACGATATAAATCTTTCCATCTACTTATTTAACTAAACACAAAACACATTGTTTTCGCATTTCAGCTCATTTATGTCAAGAAGATCTGGATAAATAATATTTGAAAAGAAAAATATACGCCTAGACTGGGGTTTGAACCCAGGAACATTGACTCTCTATGTCAATGCTCTTTTAAGTAAGTTGCCTAGGCCTCCAATCTAAACGCGTATTTTTCTCTTGGAAGATCATTGACATAGAGAGTCAAAGGTCCTGGGTTCAATCCCCAGTCTAGGCGTACATTTTTCTTTTCAAATATAATTTGTCCATCATTAAGATGTTTAAAAACGAATAATATTGACGTTGAAAGATCTGTATAAGTAGATTCCCGGGCAACGCCGGGTAATCAGCATGGAGTATCTAAAAATATAAATTTATAATTATTTTTCCCTTTACTTATTCAACTAAACATAAAAGCACATTAATTTTTATTTATTTAGGCATAGCAGCGCACGCCGGGTATTAGCTAGTGTTCCATAAAACAGACGACACGTTCAAAACGTTTTATTAATAGATAGCTTCTAGAATATTTACAATATTTGCCTCAAGGACTAGTTTCTGCCTACAGTTCATGAGGTCCCGGTCAAACCATGGGAATTTTCCCTTAAAGAGACTTATTCATGTGGTTGCTCATGGTCTGGAATTTAGGTTAAGTTTAGGTTAAGAACTCTTCTGGCGCTTCATTGTCACTTAACACCCATCATATCATCGGTGTAACGTAACTCCGCCTTCCAGGTGCCCCAACCTAAGAAAAGGACTATAATTCCACCAATGCCAGGGGAGAAAGCCAGAAATGTCATAAAAGCAGCCTGGTGGCATTAGACAAAAATACATTCCACCAATTTTACCTACCTAAACATACTATCCACTCACGATTTCATTTTCTGAATTTGATGCCTATTACACTCACATACGTAAAGAGGTAAACGTAAAAATGTATTTTTATGTATGTTAATGCTATCAAATAACATATTGACCCACTTTTATAGGTCTATGCTTTATTATAATAATAAAAGAAAAACGTTTAACTATAAGAAAACTAGATCACCACTGTTTATTAATGTTGTTGTTGTCTAATGTGCTGCATCAAACACTGAAGTCATTAGCAGTCTTGCTCTCCAATACTTTGAGGCCTTAGAATCTTCATGTTTGACAGCGATGCAGTTGTTCAGATGACCTTCGTCCATTTCTTCATCAGGATGAGAGCATAAAATGCATTTCGGTTGAAGGCAGAACATTGATTTTGTAAAGGTGTTTTACCAGACAATCGTGGCCCGTTGTCATTCTAAAATGAGCTAATTATATTTTTCTTGATATGTCTGGTATATTAATGTCAGCAGTATGTTTTTGGCCGTTGTTTTTCTGAAACGCCTAAGACGCGAACATGGCCATTTTCTCAGCACTTCGTTTAAAATTATTTTTCAGAAAGTCACTGTAGACTCACTGGTCCATAATGCCATCGATGAAGTGGATAGCACCATTCCCTTCGAGGACGTGAATGGACTCTCATCTGCATTTAACTATGGGAAGAGTTTTAGCACTTTCATAGGCAGTTTTGTTCTTTCTCGATCACCAGTTTATACCATTGGATCCTAAAATGTTTATTTTCGTTTCGCGCAACCAAATCACGTTGTTCCAGAAACCCTGGCTCTTAACCTGGAACTCCTTGGGAAGTTAAGTCTTTCTTTACGGTTCCTCTTGTTTACGTATGGCTTCTTCTTAGAGATTTTGCCTCGATAGCCATTCTGCCACAAAACTCGACAGCCGAAAATTTCAAAATATCTTTCATTTTGGGGGATTATATATGAATCAAATTCTACCTTTAAGAAATCTGAATATTCGTAGCTTCAATATCATTCATGGATTGGGGGGTTCGTGGGATACTTTCTTTACTGATACCTGTTCCAATAATAGCTTGATTTTGTGTACCTTTCTTTTAGGTTATTTTTTATATGCCTAATAATAATGTTTTATTTTCTCTGATTCAATAACTGTATATTTTGCTTCCTTGGAATATTTGCAGTTAATCATTATTTCTGAACTTGTTAATAATATAATTCACTGTAGAATGGGGTTTATTAACCATTGAGACCGTTTTTCGTATTGAATAGCCACTCAATACACGATTAATTGGCCGATGTTATGCATCAACCGGCTAAGCGCAATTTTCTAAAAAAATTATATTTTGATTCCATCTGTTGGACTGGCTCATGAAGTAAGTACACGCACACTTTTAGTGCCAAATATTTAAATACAGCTTTATTATTAAAGAAAAATGTAAACGCCATCAGTCTTCTGAGAGATTCTATGTTTTGCAGAAAACGGGTACGAAACCAGATCTTGAACAATGCTAATCTAAATTTTGCATCATGCAGCTAAGCGCCAAATGTTCCCTATCTTAGAGTGTTGACGCATAACTGTCAAACAAGGAAAATAACTTGCAAAATCCAGTATTGTTAGTTTGGCGCTATAATAAATAGTGAAGACTGACTTAAAAACTTTAAACGCATTTTTTTTTAAACTTACATAATGGCGCATAGCCGGTTGATACATAAGGCCGTCCAATTATTGTGAAGTTAACTTTTTTAACTCCTTTTCTATATTCATATTGACCTCTGTAGATTGTGGAGTAAACAAATGAATGGGTTTATCCTGCTTCCAATATCTAGCAATCCCTTGAGTACAGTGTATAGCAAGGAACTTTGATATAGCGTATAAACAAGACTGTTGCAGTAATATGAACTTTGTTTTCAATTTAATCACAAAATAAGGTCTGATATACTAAAATGGGTATATATTTACTTATTAGACATTACATAATTATGCGAATCAAATTTAAAGATATCGGGTACTTTATAATCTGTATTTAAAGAAATATGAATTTGTGTTTATAATCATTTCGACCCTACAACTAGAAATGTGACATATGTATAAAGAAAAAATGTTCGTTTTCTGCTGAGGTACTCTTTAATAAGTTTAGTTTTATGAACTGCACCTGTTTGGAAGCACTTTTAAATTCACCTATAAAAATCGACATTTTTAAATTCTCAGCAAGTATGATATCTACAACTTCAATAAATAACAGTTGACCTACCAAAGCTATGTTCCAGTTTGAGTTGCCTTTCTCTTTAAGTTGGTAGTTACCACATCAAGTGTTACACTGTGATTTTGATACATTGTTCGCAAGGTGTAGAGGGTGAGAGAACGCTGTCAAATATCCCCTCACACTTTGAAGTTCCGTGTTCTAAAAGCTTCATGTTAACATTCAAGAATCCAATTCTCTATAATGTTTTCATCCTCATATCTCAAGTCTGTTTTAAACCTCAAGATATTCCTCCATTTTGTATTTGTCCCTTCACATAATGTGTTTATTGATTTCAGGTAATAGTATATTATGATGCGAGGTTGGGAAGTGGTTTTTACAGAAGCGAGGAAAATGTTTAATTTCCGAGATTCTCTAACACAATTCAAAAACCTGCGTACTTCATTATTTTTTTGCGCTATGGTGTTTTCAAAATAATAAATAATCCATCCATAGTAATTCTGCCCGAAGGCAGGGTTCTTCATTGCAATCATAGCATTTTCATGCTATGCTTTCAGCTTTACTAGGGAATTGTAGGTGTGGTAGCTTCCCGTTGCTTTACACACCGGTGAAGAATGATGATGATGATGATAATAAGGATGATGATGGCCATATGATTTCGGGGACCGTTTGGGCCTTAAAGTTTTCCTGACATTTGTCTTACAGGTGAGGAAAAACCCCGATAAAAACCTCACCCAGAAAACTGCCCCGACCGGGGATCGAACCCGGGCCCGCTGCGTGACAAGGCAGCACGCTACCTCGAGACCACAGCGGTGGACTAATAAATAATAGTAAAATAATAACACCTTTGTTGGAAATATAAGCGTTAATTATAAACAATTGACTATCGTTAACAGTGTAGGCAATGTTTAATAGTTGAAACTACTGGAGGCCGTGAGACCAATTAGTAAAAAATGGCAGCAAGTACGTATTAATTTCAAATCACAGATTCAGGAAAGCGCCCACTATATCGGAGTTATGTGAATCACAGTTACTGCTTATTTCCTTCGGATGACTCGGCCATGGGATCCGTTTATAAGTTGCACGCGAAATTTATTTACCATAAATTGAGAGATAGATGAAAAGAATGACGAAGAACAAGAAGATAAAATGAAACATAGAAAAAGTGCATTTTAATGCTGTTTCCTTATATTCTTTAGTGATAAATATTTTTAATCCGTGTAATTTTTATTTTTATTAAATTTATTAAAGATTTTATTAGTTCCATATTTGGTTCGTCTTCCGGGCTTATAGGCCGTGGTCTGGTTGTCTTCATACTCGACGTTTCGTCTACTGCTGCGGTAGACATCATCAGGAGATACTGCGTACTCTCTGTGAACTCCTCAACAGTCGGCTGCAGACTGGCTGGTCGTTGGAAACTGTCTCTCTGTTTATAGCTAAACCCCGGGTGGAGGGGGGGTTTTCTGCGCGGACCGAGTTATGCGCTGTAGTGCAGTTTGCAGAAGTCATAGGCTTTGTTGTTGTGTTATGCAGTTCTGGGATCCAAATTTTGTTTATCTTCATGGTTTCTTCTTTTTTGTTGAAGGAATTCTTATGTTTATATATTTCATTGGCTTCTCTGTATAGTCTGGTGTAGTAATGTGATGTTTGTGATAATACCACTATGAAACTCAAGCCGAATGACATAATAATTAAAAACGCAGTATCTCCTGATGATGTCTACCGCAGCAGTAGACGAAACGTCGAGTATGAAGACAACCAGACCACGGCCTATAAGCCCGGAAGACGAACCAAATATGGATCAAGATGCCGGCCGTGAAAGCCTACAATTATATTTTATTAGTTGTTATTAATTTATAATTTATAAAACTATTCACATGGCTGATTACCGACGTCTCATTCCCAATTTATTTTCAAATTCTTAATACTCCATAAATCACTGAGAACTGCACCATTAACTTTTAAAAATTGATTTAAAATTATTTTCTTATTTGTTATGAAACATATATCCGATTACTGATAAGATTAATTACTAAATTCAATCTAATTTGTTCAATTGTTCAGAGTATAGTCGGCTGCGGTCGATCTAGTGGCTATGTTCCTTGTCTC
>JASPKZ010003325.1:0-39289 GCA_030220185.1 Diploptera punctata | reverse complement strand
ATATAAGAAAAAACTTTAAGGTAGTTAGAACTTGGAGAATGATTCATCATTGCTGCAATTTTTTTACCTTCACTGCAATATTCTAGTGATTCATCTATTGTTAATATTTTATTGCGTCTACAATTTACTCTAAAAATGTCACTTCGTTACAAATTAAAAGATTTAAAGCTTTACTTTCATTTCACATGTGAATTATACTCTTTAAAACATAAATTTTATCAAATGTACAAACCAAATGTTGCACAGTAACATGGGTCTTAATTAAACCTTTGAATACGTTTTCTGTTCTTCCCTGTAAAATAATAAATCTCTTACAACAGCTCCACGTGTAATCACACAGATCTTCCTAAAAGTATCAGATTCACCCCCATTGTTTCAGCAGCTACCTTATTTATCCCCCTCACTCTTCAATACGTAATCCGTTAGAGACAATACAATCCCAATGGATTGTGGGTTGGTGAAACAGAGAGGGTCTGTGCTTGCTCTCTTGTAATAACACACACGTGCTTTTGTATGGGGAGTCCCTGTAGAGAAATCTCTCGGTACCACTGTAACACGTCATAAATCACATGACCGCAAGCAGAGAGGGAGACAGATCTAGGCACATACGGTGGGTGGGGAACCTAATTTGTTTTTCTGTGTGAGTGCTGAACTATTTTGGAATCCCAAAGGCCCGTGCTATTGTAGAAAATCAACAGACAAATGAATATGAATGAGAAAAGCGCAGATGGACAGCGGTCAAACCTACTCTTCAATGCACTTTGTTAAAACAAAAGATGAACAGGAGTTGAAAAGGCATGTAGGAGTTTTTTATAATTACAATTTCAAATGCGCTAAAGGGAAAGATTTTACTATTTGACTGTTCAGTTGCATTTGTTGCTGACAATCAATTTCCATGCTCTTTATGTGGGCATTTTATTCGCCTTCCAGTTATTTGTGTTAAAATAGGTGTTTCAAAAAACGACAAAATTTATTTCGTTCGCAGATAAAATACCACGTTGAAAATGGCGATTCTAGAAAAATTCAATGTGATTACTATTTTCCATTAAATGAATAGTTATTTTCTGGTACAAAATGAATGTTAAGTAGAGCTTTGAAAAGAAAAGGTAAGGTCTTCTAGCAGAAGTTATCCTTGCCATTTTCTTTCAAAATTCGATTTAAAATTCATATAGTTGAATAATAATATTCTAAATACCTGATAACAGTTCAGCTTCAAAACTCTACATGTCAGGTATAGGTAAATTTTGAAAATAACTAATCATTACATCAGCAGAAATAATTATTATTACTAGTGATTTTTGTGCCAAAATAGACATCAGATCCTAACAAATGCATTGCAGAATTTAATCGCACAAAATTATATTTATAATAATGCTTAATATTTTTCGACAAATCTTTCAGTTAAGAAAATCATTTTGATCAATTTAAGGAAAATAATATTACTCTTTAAAAAATGTCCATGTCAGAACATTTCACAGTTTTTAAAAATATTTAGAAATATATTATTACATTACATATACTTTTAATCTCTCTAAATATTATAATATATCTTAAGTCATGCAGAATGTGCTATACAAGGTATTCTCTTTCCTGGAAAAAAAAAATAAAACTCCATTGGCAGGACAGTTTTTCCTTGAGCCTTAATTTTTTATATATAATAAAAAATGTCCAAAAAAAGGAGGAATATTTTGTGTGTAAGACTGAACCTATGTTGTATTAGAGGAAATTGGAATGTGGAGTTCCTATCGTAGGCTATGATTTAAAAATATATCACTCATTTGCTGCAACAACGTCATAACTCAAAAATTGTCGATTTTTGAGTTATTGGGTACTACATGAAAGAAAAAACTCAGTTCTATATTCAGGAAGAACGACATATACTATTGTATACAATGAGTTGGTAATTTTTATATTTATGACAAATACAGGCAAGGTATATGGATTTCAAACCTTTAAATGCTTCTCCTGGAAAACTATGATTTTTTTAATTATGACGTTGCATCAAATGAGCGATATATTACATAGTTGTGTAACAAAATAAATTAATTAATTCATGTTACTTTGTTTATATGGTTACCAGGTAATGGAGACTAATGAAGCTTGCATTAAAAGTATTAAATTTTTGCAGTGCATGAAATTGACGCGTGTTAACACTTGGCTATGTAAGGTATGTAACCATTCAAGATAATATGTCAGACATGATGAATGTCTCATCAAATTATCAGCATGAGTCACACTAGCATGAAATGAATTCCATCGACTGTCCCTAAACTGACATTCTGTGGCTTAGAGGGTTGCCCTCAAATATTCAATCGTTCACTCCGTTAAATTCATGAAATGTATCAAAATTAAGTGCTATTCATCATTAAAACATTGAAATATTTATTTAAAAACTTTATTAATTTGTATAACAAAATCTTGAGGAAAATAAATCAACCGAGATTGTAACATTTTCGGTAGGTAATCAGATATATTAAACAAATAGACACACACACACACACATATACAGGATTGTTTCTGTTATTTACAGCCAGATATAATAAGAACAGTTAAGTCTCGTAGACTGCGATGGGGAATGAAAGACTAGCATGGAAGCTTCTTGTAGGAAAGCCAGAGGGAAAACGCCCAGTTGGTAGACCAAGAATGAGGTGGGAGAATAACATTAACTATGATTTGAAGGAAGCAGATTATACAGGGAATGATTGGAAAACATTAGCTCAGGATAGGGATGTATGGAGAGCTTATATCCGCGCGGCCATGATCCTACGGGTTCGACAGTGCCAGTGAGTAAGTAAGTAAGTATTTACACAGGTATCCTCAACCAAAATATACATTTTTTTTCCTTCCACACTGCCCAGTTTTACGGGTCTGCTTCTGTCATAATTCTCTTCTTCATGTTGTCTTGAATTCCCTTTATCTATGTTGGCTTTGGTTTACCACGTTTCCCTTTTCCAGGAGGTATCCATTTTTAATACTTATTTGTTTATTCCTATGTCCCTTTTTCCCATTATATGCCTACACCATCTTAGTATCTTCAATCTCTTGTACAATATCCTTTCTACATTCATAATTTATATTATTGTAATATTTTTTTTACTTTGTCTAATTTTTATATTCTTGCCGATCTTCTTAAAAAGTCAATTTCTGTAACTAATAATTTATTTCGAAGTTTTTGCTTCATATATATATATATATATATATATATATATAGGGACAAAATAGGTAGGTTGGTAGGTTCATAAGTAAGTAGGTAAATGTTATCGATGTTTTAGGGATAGGTTCCTTGCTTGTGGTCCGAGATCGCGGGTTCAAATCTAGCTGAGGACGAAAAATTCAAGGGACAAATCGTGAGGGAGGGGCTTTGTGTCGTGGGTCCCGAATCTGAAGGCTTTTGTACACTTAAAAGAATATAAAGCCTAAATTAGTGCCTCTGAGCGATATATAATCGGCCTTCCCCTTCCAAGTAATACCATAGTTGCCTACTTGATGCCTTTTTTTTTAGATTACCTAATCATTTATCTATTACTTACACTTGTACGGAAATAAGAGTTTAAGCTTGCTAAAGTAATTCCCGCTAAGGAATATATTTACCCCACATGTGGATTACGGGTATAGATAGACAGTAAATTGGAGAGTGGGTGAGTGGGCGCATACATATGTGGGTGGATAGTCGGATGTGTGCGTGGGTGAGTGGCTAGATAATAGATACATTGGGAGATAATAGGAAGATACACAAATTGAAAGATAGGAACTAAATGTACGAAGGTAGCTAATTACATAGGGATGGATCGATTCACAGATAGGTATATTATTATTTCTTGCTGCAAATCTTGTGCGTGCAGAAAAAAGTGTAAAAAATGTATATTTTGACATGAAACATATTTTTCTTACGGGAAAAACATGGTTCCATCTCGCTAAATATAAACTGAATATTATATTTTAAATAACGTTTAAAATTGAAATAAAAACGTTGTTTTAATATTAGTATTTTACATAATTACAACTTTATTATTAGTAAAAAAAGACACTAAAAATTTCCAATATTTCAAAAATACAAATTAATTATATTTAAACAGTTAACAATTATATTACATAAAGAGCTATTTTCAATAAATGTTAATTAAAAAAATTGCGAGATAAGTTCATTACACTTACGAATGGAATAGATAACGAAAATGTTGATGCAATATAATATTCCAGCATATGTGTTTGGCAAAATTCAAAGAACCTTGCTCCATAAAACCAGGAAAGAGACAATGATGACATTTTACAAGGTCTTGGCAGTCCTACTCCGCGATGTCTCCATCACGGAAGTGAAAACTGGACATTAAATAAATTTGGAAAAAGGAAGATAGAAACAGCAGAAATGTGTTTCTTAAGAAGAATAGCAGGACACACTTTAAGAGGTCATGTCCGTAATTCCGACATTAGAGAACAATGCAAATATAAGAATTAGCAAATAAATTGACAGACAACAAATTAAAATGATTTCAACATATAAATCAAATGGAGACATCTCGTTTATCAAAACAGACTCTACAATATATACCAAGAGGTAAACGTTACGTTGGACGCCCCATGTTCAGATGGGGGGATATGCTTAGAGTCGGCACAAGCTTACGCATACAATAACATTGAAATGATTGATTTTGATAGCTTCAGAGGGACTGAAATCTTTCTCATAGCACTACTGCTTAGATAAGCTTCTATAATATAGAAATGGCAGTGCGCTATATACCGGAAGGTCTAGGGTTCAAGTCCCGGCTGGGTTAGGATTTTTAAACTGACCCAAACCTTCTGGTCGCACCATGGCCCTGGGGTCGACTCAGTCTCTAACTGAAATGAGTACCAGATGCTTGTTCTGGGAGTAAAGGCGGCCGTCTCACGCAGGGCTCACAACCCGGCTTACATCAAGTAGCGATTGTCTAGAAAAAGTGGGAACCTTAACATCCTACTACCCCAAGGGCCTCCCGAGGCTGCAGTGGGAACACTTTACTTTTAATATAGAAATGGATGTTTCTGGCGAATCTCAGTTCAGAGATCTGTAAAAGCCACAAAGCAGGAGGACCGTAATAATTAATTAAGAAATTATATCCATAGGTAACAAAAAATATATTTATTTTTGTATAAAAAACGCTTCAATTGCACTTCAGACGAATATCTTGAAATAATATTTCACTGTAAGCTTTATTAATATAAATTGCACTGAAACTTTAATTTGTAAGTTAATTATAACCGAAATATTACGCGATGTCTCCATCACGGAGAACGGAGCAGCGTTGTTGCTAATACGAAAATTACTCCCGTTATAATATAATCATGTATCGAAAGTCGCTGAGTTCTGCAGATCTAACCATATTATTATTTTCTAATACTCTTACTGAATAGCATAAATAATATTGTATATTATGTTGTCATGTCTCACTCGCCGCAGCAGCACTATTCAAGGTTTCTTTATAATTTTTATATTTAAATTTATAAAAATTCAACGTGCATATGCTCCTGTTCGCAAAACTTTAAAAATAATCGGTCTATTGACCTGATAAATTATACATACATATTTTCAGATACAGAGTGTGTTTAGCTGCTATTTATTATGTTCCAAAACAAGGTGAGTGATGCGAAATTTTACAAATCGCACTACCGGTGACAATTTTCGATATTTCACAATGAAACTCAGTATATCCTATTAAAATGAACTGAGGTAGATAATAAAAACATGATCGAAATCCGACAATTAGAAGTCCGAAATTGACTAGCAACCGCCATGTTTGATTCGTTACAATTTAATTAACCTTTAATATTTTATTTATTTAGGCATTGCAACGCACGCTGGGTGTTAGCTGGTCTTTATATATATAAATAGGCTATTCAGCATGCATATGTTTATACTCGCAAAACTCGAAAAGTAGTTGGTCGATTGATTTGAAATGATCACACAACTTTGCATTCGAGTATGCGCGTGTTTATAGTAAAATTAATTGTTGACACATTCGAATTCGCTTATGTTCGAGTTCAAACAATTTCAATTTCGCTATGACTATCAATAAAACACAAGGGAAATCTTTGCAAATTTGCGGTTGGAAGTTAGAAAACGACTTCTTTTCTCATGGGCAATTATACATAGCATGTTCCTGAGTCGGCAAACTGTCTGATATTTATATTTATGCAGAAACCGACAAAAAATGTAGCCAGTCCACTAGCTTTACATTTAAAAAAAAGGATTTTCTCTAAGAACTATTTTTTCTTCCTTTCATTAGAATCCACTTAACCACAGCAACGCAAGGCTGTTTTTTAGGTGATTATATGTTCTCTGGAATACTTTTATTTAGTTTCCCATTCATTTTATATCAGATTGAGTCACAGTGAAACTTCGCAAAGTTTACCACAGTGAAGAATGGCCAGGTTTAGCTGGTATAATATATATATATATATATATATATATATATATATATATACTTACTACTTACTCACTGGCACTATCGAACCCGTAGGTTCATGGCCGCACGGACATAAGCTCTCCATACATCCCTATCCTGAGCTAATGCTTTCCAATCATTCCCTGTATAATCTACTTCCCTCAAATCATAGTTAATGTTGTTCTCCCACCTCATTCTTGGTCTACCAACTGGGCGTTTTCCTTCTGGATATATATATATATATATATATGAATAAGAAAGTTGTCTTGGGTTTTCCGCGTCATGGATTCAAGTTCGGCATCTGGCCACTGATTCCGACGTTTCGGCATGATCCCACATGCCATTATCAAGGAATGATAAGTTCGAGTTACAGGTTTAGGTCTTATATAATGAAACACACAGAGTTTCCGCGAAAATCTGCAATATATATATATATATATGATGTGTGTGTCTGTGGTGTGCCGGAATATATTCTAGACCTGTCGACCAGCATTAAGGTGCATCAGATTTAAAATCACCATCTGTAATACACTTGTTTTCTCATCATACGTACAGCGGAGGGAGCTGGTATCTGTTGCACAACTCATTGAATGAAAACTGTACACTGCTACCGAGATTGAAAATGTTAGAAATAGAATTTCGATGCCTGCTGGGTTTTAAATCCAGGCCTGCTAGTCAGGAAACAGGTAAGCTATCACAAAATCTAGTGCTGAATATGCATGTTGGAAGACGATACCTACAATCCAGACGCGAAATATGTAAAGTTAAACCTATATTAATCATAGTGAAATACATATAGGCCTACTATTAACGTGACATAATTGTTATGTTAATATTTTCAATTTAGTTTTGTTATTAAATTATACAATTACTTAAAACGAATAAAAACATACGTTGACATTATAAAAATGTACAAATATTTCCTTATTTTTTGGGGATAAAAAATTGAACAACGGTATTATGAGCAATTAATTGATACATTTAACAGTTGCCCTAATACAATAACTAAAATATTGCATATACGACTGAATATTTTTGTATAATGACGTCCAATCCAAACCTCCCTGTGGTGTGTATTGAACACGTACAGAATTTAAATTAAATTTGTCGAAGTGTGAGATCATTAGTGGGCATTGTATGGAACGTGTCGTCAATTTGTATGTTAAATAAACAATTAGATGTCTTTCAAACCTACTACTTCAATAATTCAATATATAAACACGTCTATAGTGTGTCATTTGTCAACTTATGCATGCGCTCAATCGCATTGCTACTTATGACATTCAACAATAATAATCAACATTATCTTGCTTTCATGTCATAGACTGTTATGGTCTAGAAAAAGCATACACCCAATCTCATTGCTAATTATAACATTCAATAATAATAATAATAATAATAATAATAATAATAATAATAATAAAAATAATAATAATAATAATCAACATTATCTTCCTTTCATGTCATAGTCTTGCAAAGAGTGTTATGGTCTGGAAAAGATCATCTCTTTCTAGGATTTTCTAACGAACTTCTGCAGTGGTTTTGGCACTTTAGGAATCCTGGATCTGGACGGTCCATATGTTGACGGCAGTAAATGTTAATATCGATGGAAGCAACTATCACATCAAGATTAGAGAAAAGCTGATCTCTACATAGCTCGTTCAAGAGCTCAGGTGACTTCCATCTTCCCACCAACTAGTGGGTAGGAAAATAATATTATCGATTTCAAGTCTAAGAAGAGATACAATTGGATGAATTGATCAATTTATGACATAAATATGGTATTCAATAAAGGAACAAGATTGACAATAAAAATAGGAAAATACATAATCTGGATTCTTCATATGAACAGAGGCAAAAAGCGGCTTTTTTAGTGGACCGATACACTTTTGTTTTTAGTTTCAGCCCCATACTATGTATGGTAATACGTTATATACGTTATTTGTCCCAGAAAAATTCTCTAAATCATGATTAAAATCCCATTCAAATTCAAGTAGTTTTTGAGTTCATAGAGGGCAGACAGACCCACAGACACTCATATATATATATATATATATATATTATATTTTTCTTGCATAAACATTTATATTTTTGTACTAATGAAATTACCTAATTTCTCAAGTGCTAGAATATTACTTTACATATGATGTCTCGGCTATGGAAGTTAGTTATGGATGAATAGAAGATATAACTACTTTCTACGATTGTAAATTGTAGGAGGAAGTAAAATAAAGCATAAGGAAACAAATAAAACAATGAAAAGTAGGGAAACAACTGGTAAAATAACCTGCGGATGTACTGCAACAAAACTGTTGCCATCCTTGTAAAATAAAACAAAGGATACGTTGGAGAAAATCAAAGCAATCGACGTAGAATAGCGTAAGTAGAGGCGCCCCTAACAAAGAAAGAAGCGAAATAGACAGTGCCCCATGGACAGATGGGGGTTGATTGGATGGCTGAACAAAACATCCCTGTGACATTTTTGTTCTCTCTGGACCAGCACACATTGCATTTCCTCTAAATTAAAGTACAAAGAAGTTCGCTTTTCCAAGCCTCTGCATAAGTTGATCCCACAGGAGCTAACTCTGCAAAATTCCTCAGATACATGGAAAGAACATTTTCAGCTAGTATAAACTTTTTTTTTTCGAAGATTGCATGCATATTTTTACACTGAAAAGATATACCTGAATACGAAGATTGATGTGTTAATTTAAGTACCTACAGTACAGCGCTGGTAACATGGTAAACTCACTAGAAATAAGTTAGTAATAAACTAATTTATTGGCACTGTAGAGTTCAAAGGTTCATGGCCGCGTGGACGTAAATTCCGCATACATCCCTAACCTGAACTAATCTTCTTCTTATTATTCATAATTTGTAGGATTTTCATCCCGTTTATTTCCAAAATCACTGCTCGGAGGAAGGCGCATTGTATGTGCATCCACTGTCTATCCATTTCTTAGCTGGTGTTGCTCTTACTCTTCCACGTCCTTTGGTCTATCTTTTTCAGCTCTTTTTGCAAGTCGGTTATATTCCATTCTTTCTATAGGATATTTCCAATATTTTCATCTATTTATAATAAATTTGGTTATGTCTTGAATATGACATTTGTCCCTAATTTCTGTGTTTTGTATCTTATCAAATAACACTGAACAAAAAAAAACATTTTTTTTTTGTCTCAGAGAAAGATTAATATGTGATTCTGATTGTAGATTTTCTCCTGAATTCAAATATAATATCAGTTTTTCTCCATCACGCAAGGTTTCCAAGAGACCGGCATTTATAATTTCAAGAAATGACGATTTTCTGCTATATATCGCCTATGGAGCATCTCTCTTGATGCCCAACAATAATCGGGCAGCATATAAGGGTTCCATTTGCCTTGATATCTCGTTTCCATAGCTGAAACCATTTGCGTTAGCTCATTTGGTTTTATTTTACAATGGACAAATGGACCAAAAAATGTTTATTAAAAAAATAATTATTTAAATCCATTAATTGAAATTGATATAAAAAAACTGTGGGTGATGGAGAAATTCCGAATACATATTTGAAAACACGATACAAAACTGCATTAAATACAACTATTGGTACTCATGAGACAAAAATCATTTTGACCAGTGTAATTTGGACCTGAACTAATGTTTTCCAATTTCCTGTATAATCCACCTCTCCCAATCACGGTTAATATTATTCTCCCATCTCATTCTTGACTTAGTCTACCTACTGGGTCTCTCCCGTCTGGCTTCCCTACAATAAACTTCCTTGCCCCATTAGTGCCACATGTCCTTCCCATCGCAGTTTAAGAAACTAAACTGTTATTACTCCATGGGTTCTCATGATGACCGTGCAGCTCACTAATATGTTGTTTTCTCTATGACCTCTCTGTTCTTCTCTCTTTGGTCCAAACATTTCCTCGTAATATTTTCTCCTCCCTTAAAAAAAGATACCATGTATCGTATCCATATAATATACTTTTAGATTCTAACATAGCTTGAATAAAGTTATATTTCTATAATATTGCGAAAGGTTTGCACGGATCTTCAAGTCGGGATTGGTGATCTGCACTTTCCTCCAAATTTATTTAAATGTCTTAACTAATTTATAAAAATAATTTCTTACAATACAATACTGCAGATTATCAACATTATCTTCAGTGTTAATATGAAGATAAAGGTAGTTTATAATTACTACATGTCCAGTTTCATACCTTCTTTTAAAACTCCCGATTTAACTCTCTGAAATATTTTATTTTTTAAATAAGAAATTGGATAAGATTCTATAATCTAGAATCATACGCCCATAAATAACCCAAACATATAGAAACCTTAAACCTATGGTTAATTCAATATTAAAATATAATTTTAATTTATTTTTTTCTCTTCTGAATTAAATAGTTAAATTACTGATTTATTCAATCATAGAATAGTTTCTTTAGTTGCATTTTTATATTTATATACTTACTTACTCACTGGCACTATCGAACCCGTAGGTTCATGGCCGCACGGACATAAGCTCTCCATACATCCCTATCCTGAGCTAATGCTTTCCAATCATTCCCTGTATAATCTACTTCCCTCAAATCATAGTTAATGTTGTTCTCCCACCTCATTTTTGGTCTACCAACTGGGCGTTTTCCTTCTGGCTTTCCTACAAGAAGTTTCCATGCACGTCTTTCATTCCCCATACGCGCAACATGTCCTGCCCATCGCAGTCTACGGGACTTAACTGTTCTTATTATATCTGGCTTCCTATAAAGACCATGTAGTTCATTGTTATGAAGTCTTCTCCATTCACCTATCTGTTCATCTCTCTTTGGTCCAAAAATTTTCCTAAGAACTTTATTCTCAAATACTCGTAATCTCCTTTCCTCCCTTAAAGTAAGAGTCCATGTTTCGCACCCATATAATATAACTGGTAGAACAATAGTTTTATATATTTTCAGCTTAACGTTTTTTGAAAGGAGTTGGGACACCAAAGTCTCTGCAATGCATAATAGCATGCATTTCCAGAATTGAGCCTATGTTTAATTTCTTTGTGCATCTCATTCCTATTTGTGATTATTGTTCCTAGGTATTTGAATTCAGCCAATTCCTCAAAATTTCCCTCATTTGTCATTAGCTGTCCATTTCCAATATATAATGTATTTCTACGTGTGACCATATATTTAGTTTTACTGATATTTACTTCCAGTCCTAATTTCTTAGTGTTACTCAATAGTGTGTGCGTGTTGGCCTTTAGTATCTCCTCGCTCTCGGCCAGTAGTACTACATCATCAGCATAAACTAACAGCTTATTAATACCATTGAGTTATAAGCCTTCCTCATTCTCTAAAGATTTAATGGCATGCTCTAGTACAAAATTAAATAGTAGAGGAGATAGTGCATCTCCTTGCTTTAACCCATTCTGGATATCAAAAGTGTCTGAAAACTGTTTGCCTACACGCACCCTACTCGTTGAGCCATTTAGACACATTCGTATAAGTCTAACTAACTTTTTAGGAATTCCAAACTCCAGCAGGATACTATATAACTTCTCCCTCTAATTGAATCATATGCTTTTTGGAAGTCTATGTATAGTTGATGTACAGTACCATTATATTTCCCATTTCTTTTCTAAAATCTGTCTTATACTAAAAATCTGATCTGTTGTAGACCTGTTTCTTCTAAATGCACATTGATGATCTCCTAGAATGTCATCAATATAGGGAGTAAGTCTGCTTACTAATATATTTGTTAGAATTTTGTACGAAGTTGAAAGTAATGAGATGCCCCTATAGTTGTTGCAATCAGTTTTTATCTCCTTTCTTATAATTGGTACGATAATTGATTCCTCCATTCATCTGGAAGAGCTTCTTTTTCCCAAATCATACTAAGCAACCAGCGTATCTTGTCCATCAATTTTTCTCCCCCTGATTTTATCAGTTCTGCTGGGATCTCATCTGAACCTGATGCTTTATTACATCTTCAATTTTTCAATTGCCATTTTTATATTTATAGGCCTGTATATTTATTGTTAAAGCAGTAAAAATTAATATATATATACATTTATATATATATATATATATATCCATCCATAGTAATTGTGTCTGAAGGCAGGTCTTTCCACTGCAATCATAGCATTTTTATGCTATGCTTTGCAGCTTTACTAGGGAATTATAGATGTGGTAGCTTCCTATTGCTTTCCACACCGGTGAAGGATGATGATAATGATAATGATGATGATGGCCGGATGATTTTCGGGAACCGTTGGCCCTACGCGTCCTGACATTTGTCTTACAGGTGAGGAAATTCCCCGATAAACCTCACCCAGGAGCCTGTCCCGACCGGGAATCGAACATGGGCCCGCTGCGTGACAAGGCAGCACGCAACCTCGAGACCACAGCGGTGGACTACATATATAAGATGTTCATTCATATCTCTTATCGTTTGATATGTATATTCTTCTTCTTCTTCTTCTACAATATTAAACCTTACAGGCTCCATCTCTTTCGTGTGTGTCCCAAATTTTTTTTTTCATCTTCTCGGTTGATATTTCAGACTTTTCGAAGGCAATCTGTTTGATATCCATTCTGATATTTATGATATTGATATTTTTGTGCATCCCTCTATTAAAATTTACCGTAATACAATTTTCGGTTGCTCAAAGAATACTCGATTTGAGTGTTCCCCTATCTGTTGATATGAATTAATTTATCTGAATACATTTTTATTTCATTCTTATTTAAAGACGTTTTAACATGTAAGATCATGTCATACCTAGGATATTATTCCATAAGGTTATGTATTTCTCTGTATTGTTCTTTGCCGTGTATTCTCTAAAGAAGTTCACCTATTTATATCAGATAAATCAGAATTAAATCAGAAATAAATATGAAATTATTGTATTGGTCACGGGTCCTTTACAAGTACACAAAGTTTCAAGTCGATCCAAGATTTTAAGTGGATTAAATCGCGTTGAAATTTTCCGTTACATAGATAGATAGATCGATGGATGGATGGATGGATGGATAGATAAAGGTCAAGCTAATATAAATCGTGTAAAAAAAATCAGGTTGGTTGGAAGTGACGTCTGAATTGAGACCTTCCGAATTAGAATCATAAACGCTACAAACTGATACAATTCGCTCTGTAAAGAACATTTTTAGTTATCTTTTCGAAAGATTATTTTTACTTTGTTATTAAATTAAAAATTATTTTTTTTATCTACTGGTAGGACAGCTAATTAAACTTTTAATAATGATTATAGTTATCTTTACGTTTATCTTAATTGTAGAAAATTTAAACTGAATAACGATTTTAAAATAGAGCATTTTACATTTCATAAATGATTGAGGGTGAAATGTAAGAAAAAAGCATATACAAGCTGGGGAAAAAAATTTACAAACAAGAGTGTTTTGTTATTCAAAATGGAATGGCTATTATTAAACTCTAGCTACATGAATATCCATTCTTTTATTACAAGTTATTACTATGTAAATATGTATGAACGCTTCACATAGACTGCAATCTATATTGTAATGTATCGGCCGAGCTGATAACAAGGTTGTGTGTCAATTTTACAGCTAGTATTGATCGCTCTTATAATGTGACCTTTTGAAGGAGTTTTTCATTTTGAACAACTAAATATGAGAAGACTTTGAAGCAAATATGCAAATGACGAATATATTTCTTCACTATTTATTTTTATTTAATATTAATATAGTCCTCCTTGAGTAACAGATATCTCAAATAAATCAACACAGATTATAGAAGAGTTTCAACCTACAATGACGTATTACAATGAGAACACATCCCAAATCCACTAAACGAAATAGTTAAAAACCATTCAATTGCTACTAGTGACGCGTCAAGACCATCAACGCCTACGTCTTATATACATCAACTAATACACATATTAATCTGCTGATGATGGAAGTTAACTTCCGAAAGGCCTCCAAATAATATTTTAAATACATAATTTTAAACAAGGTTGAGGACGACGGTACCAGCCAACAGGTACATTTTTAATTTTTATCTTATACAATGAGTACCGGGTACCAATAGAGTGGTCAGAAATAACCACTTCAAATTAAACTAGATTATAGAAGAGTTTCAAACTACAATGAGTACCGGTACCAATGGAGTGGTCAGAAATAACAACTTCAAATTAAACTATACTTTCATATTTAATGATTGTGAAGTTGGAATTTTTTTTGACATCATCGGCCTCAAGAATTTAACATTATGGACTGTTCGTCTCAAACTAGTTTTTCACACAATCTCTTCAATGATCGGCCTATATTTATTTTTTCTTTTGGATTATAGTGTAGAGCAGCTTTCGATATTCTTATATCTGACATTCAATGAATGTGATGTCCCCTGGTTTTTTCTGTATTTTTTAACTATAGATGTTACTGATTCTATATTTATTTTTTCTCTAATATCCATCTTACTTTTGTGGTCTAATAATTTTAACCTGATAAAAATCAGACAAATCTGATTTTGAGATGATTCAATTGGTCCAGCATTTCACTTCCACGTAATAGTAATGGCTCTACGATTTTCTTTGCAATGTTTTAATAATGTTTGTTTTTGTACATATTGTTTTTATTTTCTTTGTACAGTTGCATACAACTGTCTAAATCTGTTTAGTTTAATTTGGACATTTTCAGATTTTCTGTAGTTACATAACCTAAATTATATCTCTAAATAACTAACTCACTGGCACTATCAAACCCGTAGGTTTATGGCCGCACGAACATAAGCTCTCCATACATACTTATCGTGAGCTAACATTTTTCAATCATTCGCTGTTTAATCTACATCCCTCAAATCATGGTTAATGTAATTCTTCCACCTCATTTTTGGTCTACCAACTGGGCGTTTTCCCTCTGATTTTCCTACAAGAAGCTTCCATGCATGTATTTCATCTACATTATACCCCACATATTTTATATAATTTATTTGTTCAATGCTTTTTCATTTTATTTCAATTTTAGGTCTTCTGGGTTGCAGTCCTAAGAATGACAATATTTTTGTTTTATTTTTGGGAATAATCATGTTGTATTTATAAGTAACCTGGTTTAGCTTATGGACTGTTTTCTTGGACTTCATTTTCTGTTCTTCCTATTTAATAACCTGATCATCAGCAAAAAGTATGTCATAAAATTTACATTATTAACAGTGGAAATAATATTTTAAATCATTAACCAATTTTTAGTCTCACCGCTGTGGTCTCGAGGTAGCGTGCTGCCTTGTCACGCATCGGGTCCGGGTTCGATCCCCGGTCGGGATAGTTTTTCTGGGTGAGGTATTTATCGGGGGTTTTTCCTCACCTGAAAGACAAATGTCAGGAAAACTTTAAGGCCCAAACGGTCTCCGAAATCATATGTCCATCATTGCCATCAGTAACATCATCATCATCATCATCATCATCATCCTTCACCACGCGTGTGAAAGCAACCGAAAGCTACCACACCTACAATTCCCCTAGTAAAGCTGCAAGCATAGCATGAAAAATGCTATGATTGCAGTAAGGACCTGCCTTCGGGCAGAATTACTATGGATGTATATGTATATATATATATATTATATAATATATATATATTATATATATACTTAGTTTCTGCCGCTTTCATTTGCAAGACAGTTGTTATAGGGGGTCCTACTGTGGTAGCTCGATTAGGAAGGGGGCTGGTTTATCTTTGTGACTCCTCAAGAACGCGATGTAGAATTTAGCCCAAGAATAAAATTAATGATGAATTTCTCCTGGAATGTTTTAATTAAATAATTGGAGGACCAGTTTATTCTTTAAGAACATATATTTATTAACTATTTGATGCACAAGTCCGTCTTGCACACAATTTAAATTATTTCAAATTTTCCGCATTTTGCTTCATTAATCTACATTTCTCACACACGTATTGAAGCCACTTTTCGCTTCTTTTCAACACCGCCTACCACTCTTTTCGTCAAGGCCTCAGCCAAACACCCCTAGGCCGCGAGTTAACTTGACATTTGCCATCTACTTATGGCGACTACGTTGTTTTCGAGGATGGCCGGACCCTAGACACCCGTCCAAACTGCTCTGGCCACGAGTCGAACTGCAAGTGACACTACTACTGAACGGCAGGACAAAAGAAGGTGGAATGAATCGTGCAAGACGGATTCAAATACAAGACAAAATATAAAAACCCAATAATAAACAATACAAAAATTGTCATAACAGTTTTATGGAAAATGTCCATGGTGGAAGAGTTAAATTGTTAATGGAGAAGCATGTGATGTATAAAGACCATGTCCAAAAAAATATCTGCCGTTTTAACTGCAAGACACTACAATCCAGCTCCAAAGCTCCCATTTAAACTATAGGAAAGTGATACATCTACATAACAGTTAAGTACCTTTTTCTCCTCTTTTTGTTAACCGACTTGTTTTAGTAGTTTTGACGAGCTTTAGTGTGATCAATAAGAATTTTAGAAACAGTTCTGTCATTTATAACTGCAAGGCAGTGCTTATGGAAAATCTCCATGGTGCAAGAGTTAATTTCTTAACAGAGAAATATGTGATGTACAAAGGCCTTGTCCAAAAAATTACTTGCCGTTTTTTAACTGCAAGGCACTAAAATCCACATCAAATCTTCCATTTCAAACTACAGGGAAGTAATATATGTATATGTGTTAATCATAGAGGTAAACGATCATCCTGCCAAATTAGGGTTAACATGTGGTCAGCAATGTCGCATCCACCAGCTGATTTCTCTCAACTTATTATAGCTATCCAAATGTCTCACGATGCTGGGCGCTAATTTAGAATACTATCAACCCATCATGACTCCAACATAAATATCCATCCATAGTAATTCTGCCCGAAGGCAGGTCCTTCGCTGCAATCATAGCATTTTCATGCTATGCTTGCATCTTTACTAGGGAATTGTAGGTGTGGTAGCTTCCCATTGCTTTCCACACCGGTGAAGAATGATGATGATGTTAATGATGGTCATATGATTTCGGGGACTGTTTGGGCCTTAAAGTTTTTCCCTCCACATTTGTCTTACAGGTGAGGAAAACCTCACCCAGAAACTGCCCCGACCTGGGGATCGAACCCGGGACCGCTGCGTGACAAGGCAGCACGCTACCTCAAGACCACAGCGTCGACAACACAAAATATTACCCGCGTATTTTTTATGATTATGGTCTAAAATTTAAAACTAACATTCAACATCATCATCCAGAGATTAAGCCAGTTGGCTCGCTCCGGTTTCATGAAAGCCTAGAATTAATTAGAATGGTTGAGGCCATCTTCTGTGTGGGCGTCCAACATTTCTCCTTCCGTGTGGTTTATAATTTAGCAATAATTTTTGGAAATATTTCCTCTGGCGTTCTATCAATATGTTCTTTCCAGTCGTTCCTATATTTAACTATATGTCTATAATTTTGAAAATATTTGGTTCCTTTCTTATATCATAATTTATTTTCTTATCCAGCAGAGTATATCCTGTTATAATTTTAAAAAGTATCATCTCAGCTGCTTCCAATCTTTGTTCTTGTCTTTTAGCGATCGTCCAACATTCTGATCCATACATCAATACAGAGAACAGCTATTACTTTATAATCTTTTAGTAGTGCCACACATTACTTAAATTTATTTATTTTGTCATTATATCTTCAATTTTAACATATAATAATTGAAATCTAGATATTTAAAACTGTTCACTTGGCCTAAAATTTTATTATAAATTTGCTATTTTTATTCTTAAAGTAACATGTCTTTTAAATGCTAAAGTTTTTAGTTTTATTAAAAACTAACAATGAATATTTTAATATAAGTGACGTGTTATTTATGGTCAAATTTTCGATTGCTTGGCGAACACAGTTTTATATAATTAGAGCTAAAAAGTAAATATTTATCTGGATCAGTATAACTATGAGAAATAACACAAAAGAAAATGACGAAGTGAGAATTGTGGTTTATTGGTAAAGCACATCCTCAGAAGGATATTTAGCCTGGCGGACTAACGGAATGGTAAAAGGTTTGGGTGTTAGTTTTAACAGTCGCGAGAAGGGTCGAGGGGGAGGATGGGGTTTGTGTTTACGAATAAACAATCCTAGCTGAACACTAATTTACCCGAACTCCGCAGTGCATTAAACGACACACAGCACAATAAAAACAAGAGGATTAAACACTTGGTCGCACTATCAAAACACCAGAGTCGTCCCTTCAACCTTTGTAATTAAGAAGTTCCTCAATCCAGATGACAATTGACTCTGCACTCTCATCAGTCATTCTTAAGTAACGTATTAACACAATATAAAGAAATCAAAATGTACTTTAATAAATTATTATTCTACCAGTTATATTATATGGGTGCGAAACATGGACTCTTACTTTAAAGGGACGAAAGAAGATTACAAGTATTTGAGAATAAAGTTTTAGGAAAATTTTGGACCAAAGAGAGATCAACCACAGTGAGGAATGAAGACTTCATAACAATGAACTACATGGTCTTTATAGGAAGCCAGATATAATAAGAACATTAAGTCTCGTAGACTGCGAAAGGCAGGACATAAATATGGGGGAATGAAAGACGTGCATGGAAGCTTCTTGTAGGGAAGCCAGAGGGAAAAACGCCCAGTTGGTAGACCAAGAATGAGGGGGGAAGAACAACATTAACTATGATTTTAGGGAAGGGATTATACAGGAATGATTGGGGAAAGCATTGCTAAGCACACCATATGGATGTATGGAGAGCTTATGTCCGCGCGGCCATGAACCTACGGGTTCGATAGTGCCAGTTGAGCAAGTAAGTAAGTAAATAAAACCATCAACTTTTAATATTATTTTTCATATATATTTATTTTTTTAACATATTGGCTGTTTCATACACTGTATCTTCATCAGATAATATCTAAATAAAAACCCTCTTTGGCTAAAGTTTACAAACTGTGACGCGATTTTTTAATTCCTTCATAACTCCTGCCAAATTGTATCTTAGGGTTTCATTGTTCAAATGATTTACTCCATTTACAACGATTTTACATTTTTAACGATTGAATAATTTTTGTATATTAACTACATACAGGCATGAAGAACATGACAGCCATATTATTTTACGAATATGCTACGGTATGCTATAACAAATACCGTGCCAGTGCACCAAATTGTATGTACTAATTAACTGTACCATTACATCAGAATTTCAGAACTTTCCTTTTATTTTTGGTGTTGCATTCTTTCACAGTTATATAATTAAATTCGTCAGGTTGCTTTTAATTGGTCTTCACAAGTAGAGACTTAATTTCGTTATGTTAGCTTTAGGATGTTGTTTCCACAGATTAGAGTACTTAAATTTCGTTAAGTTAGCTTGTAGGATCGGTAAATATCGTCTATATGTGGCCTGCATCCCTTGATTCGATTAGTGTAAACGCTTCGCGTTAGTTGGCGTAGTGTGCATGGTGTATGATTGAAACTTAAAAGAAATCGCGTCACGTGTTCTAAAGGAGCATTTTTTCTTTTCTTTTTTTTATTTGTGAGTATAGTCAACTGTGTAAAACAATGGAATCAGAGATACAGTATAGAAAAGGTTAATATATATATATATATATATATATTATATATATAAATAATATACATAACCTTTGCTTTGATACTGTTTATACTTGATTACTTGTTTGACACACACATATCTATATTATATATTATATATATCATAGCCTTTTCATGCTATGCTATGCAGCTTTACTAGGAAATTGTAGTGTGGTAGCTTCCCGTTGCTTTCCACACCCGGGATGGATAATGATGATTAATGATAAGGATGATTGATGATGTTGCCATATGATTTTCGGGGAACGTTTGGACATTAAAATTTTCCTGCCATTAGTCTTACAGGTGAGGAAAAACCCCGATAAAAAACCCACCCCAGAAAAACTGCCCCGACCGGGGATCAGAACCCAGGCCCGCTGCGTGACCACGGCAGCACGCTACCTTCGAGACACACACACAAACACACACACACACACACACACACACACACACACACACACAACACACACACACACATAAACTAATATAGCTACAATAATAATATATACCCTACATTATAGATCATTAAATTAAAAAAGAGTTACAAAAAGCCATTTAAAAC
This sequence comes from Diploptera punctata, assembly GCA_030220185.1. NCBI lineage: Eukaryota > Metazoa > Arthropoda > Insecta > Blattodea > Blaberidae > Diploptera > Diploptera punctata. The sequence goes on along the minus strand of JASPKZ010003325.1, from coordinate 18,746 downwards.
ACTTTTCCTCTCTGCCTAACAAAGACATAAATAAATATTCTGATAATGCTTATATATGACCATCTTCTAATAATATATCCAAAACACTTAAAAAAGCTGGACATCAAAGTGGCGTTAAGACGAATAAAACCTTTATAAAATATACTAAAAATAATGAAAACTAAAGTAGAAAGGGAACAGTTGTCAGGTTGTAAATAAGTTAAAAGTGTAGCCACATGCGAAAATGTTTATGTAAGCCAAACAGAGAGAACGTTTGTTTCTCGTGTGAAATAACATATGGTGGCTTACAGTACAAATCTCGATACTTCAAACAATGCTACCCAAACACCTGAATTGGATCATTACTTTAATTCACATGTTAAAAGTTTAAATGTTTGTAGCAAAAGAAAATAAAACTGTATTTTTAGAAAACCTTAGAAATAAATAAATTAAACAAAGAGTAATAAGTTATTAAATTTAGATCTAAATGATTCACCTTTGCTTAAATTTAATAAAAAAGCGTAAATTTGTTTACATAAATTCAGCTATCCCATACTTTGGAATTGATTTAGTCCAATGAGTTTGAGGGGGGTGGGTTGCCTATACTCATAACAAAAAAAAAATGTGTTTATGGCATTCACCTGATGAAATGCAGATACTGAAACAGCTGTTATGAATGTGTAAATTAAATAAATATTAATGAAAACTTATAAATAATTGAGGTTTCATTTATTAAATACAGCATGGAATTTCATCAATAAAACGCCAAATCAATTTATTAATTGGAATCAATTTTTTTTTTCCCCACATTTTCCTACACCAGCAAAACAACATAGTATAATTGAAAAATAAAGACATCTAATGGAAAAAATACAACTAAGGTTGTTGAAGGTATAATCAACAAGTAGTATGTATATAGGACTAGGAATTATTAGACAAAAGTAAGATATTTTTACAATATTATTTACAAATAGGTCGCAACGGGCAGTAAGCCGTACGTGCTGTTGACAGTCCGTTACAATAAAGTAATAATTGGTACTAGTGTAAAGAAAAATAAACAAAAACATCAATAACATTACAATTACATAAAGAAAACACAATACTATTACAATTAAGTAATAACACAATAGCAATAACATTACAAACAATTAGCATGCAGTACCACTTAATTTTATATATGGGTATCAGTAGATGTTTATGTCTTATTATGGAAGTAAGAAATATAAGATACATTTCATCTCTCTCTCTCTCTCTCTATCTATCTCTAACTAACTCACTGGCACTATCGAACCCGTAGGTTCATGGTCGCGCGGACATAAACGCTCCATATATCACTATCCTCAGCCAATGTTTTCCAATCATGCCCTGTATAATCTACTTCCCTCAAATCAGAGTTAATGTCATTCTCCCACCTCATTCTTGGTCTACCAACTTGGCGTTTTCCCTCCGGTTTTATTACAAGAAGCTTCCATGCACGTCTTTCATTCCCCATTCGTGCCACAATGTCCTGCCCATCGCAGTCTACGAGACTTAACTGTTTCTCATTACATCTGGCTTCCTAAAAAAGACCATGTAATTCACTGTTATGCAGTCTTCTCCATTCACCTGTTTGTTCATCTCTCTTTGGTTCAAAAATTTCCTAAGAACTTTATTCACAAATATTCGTATATCTCCTTTCCTCCCTTAAAGCAAGAGTCCATGTTTCGCATCCATATAATATAACTGGTAAAATAATAGTTTTATATATTTTCAGTTTAACTTTTTTTGAAAGGAGATGGGAAGTCAAGAGTCTCTGAAATACAAAATAACACGCACTTTCCAGAATTGAGCCTATGTTTAATTTCCTTGTGCATCTCATTCCTGTTTGTGATTGTTGTTATGAGGGTATTTGAATTCAGCCACCTTCCTCAAAAATTTCCCTTATTTGTCATTAGCTGTCCATTTCCATTATATAATGTATTTATACGTCTCTCTCTCTCTCTCTCTCTCTTTCTCTCTCTCTCTCTCTCTCTCTCTCTCTCTCTCTATTTAACTTAATTTAACTGCTTCCTCTGTATGGCAATTACGTGCTACCCCTACAGTGTCACGGTTGTCAGGAGAGTAGGCCTATTTGGATACTGTATCACATAATTTTCTGACCACACAGAGACATGAAGGGCTTCAGCGAATGAATAAACACAATGATATGGACAGCTCCGATACAACACAATATTGGAAATACTTTACAACATGTGACGCAAACATTTTTTTCTAAGTTCCAATCGTACACCATGCGCATGCGCCAATAAGCGCGAAGCGGTTTACACTATGGAATCATAAGATGCACCCACACATGTCCGATATATTAACAAAACCTAAAAGCTAACCTAAAGCAATTTAAGCACTGAGCTACAAGCTGGAGAGTCGAGGGTCCAAGTCCCGTTGGGGTCCAGGAATTTTTAAACTGACCCAAACCCTCTGGCGGCACTATGGCCCTGGGGTCGACTCAGCCTCTAACGGAAATGAGTACCAGACACTTGTTCTGGGGGTAAAGGGCGGCCGTCACGCCAGGGCTGACAACCCGGCTGACATCAAGTGCCGATTGTCTACAAAAAGTGGGAGCCTTAGCCTCCTATACCCCAAGGGCCTGCCGGGCCTGTTGTGGGAACACACTTTACACTTTTAATCTGTGAAAGACCAACCTAAAAGCTAACCTAACGCAATTTAAGCACTCTCGTCTGTGAAAGAATGCAACACCAAAAATAAATAGTAAGTTCTGAAATTCTGAAGTATATGTGTACAGTAAATTAGTATGTTGGCTGCATTGGAACACGTATTTGTTGTTGCACAGAACATTCGTTAAAATCAATATGGATGCCACGTCTTCATGCCATGTATGATCCATCCATCATAGTAATACTGCCCGAGGACAGGTCTTTCACTGCAATAATAGAATTTAATGCTATGCTTTGCAGGTTTACTGGGGAATAATAGGTGTGGTAGCTTCCCGTTGCTTTCCACACTGGTGAAGGATGATGATGGCCGGATGATTTTCGGGGACTTACAGGTGAGGGAAAAAACCCAAGAGCCTGTCCCGACCGGAAAATTGAACCCAGGCCCGCTGCGTGACAAGGCAGCACGCAACCTCGAGACCACAGGTTGGATCTATGTATGATAATGTAGTTAAATATCATAGAAAATACATTGAAATAATCGTTAGAAAAAAATTAAACAATGTAAATGTTGGGAAATAATTTCAAAATAGAAACCCTAAGAATACAATTTGACAGGAGTTAGACAAACAATTTTAAGTCATTGTAAATGGTGGGAAATAATTTGAAAATTGAAACCTTATGAATAAAAGTTGACAGGAGTTAGACAGAAAATGAAAAAATCATTGTAAATGGTTGGAAATAATTTGAAAATTGAAACCTTATGAATAAAAGTTGACAGGAGTTAGACAATAAATGAAAAATCATTGTAAATGGTTGGAAATAATTTGAAAATTGAAACCTTATGAATAAAAGTTGACAGGAGTTAGACAAGAAATGAAAAATCATTGTAAATGGTTGGAATAATTTGAAAATTGAAACCTTATGAATAAAAGTTAACAGGAGTTAGACAAGAAATGAAAATCATTGTAAAAGGTTGGAAATAATTTGAAAATTGAACCTTATGAATAAAATTGACAGGAGTTAGACAAGAAATGAAAAACCATTGTAAATGATGTTGGAAATAATTTGAAAATTGAAACCTTATGAAATAAAAGTTGACAGGAGGTTAGACAAGAAATAAAAATCATTGTAAAAGGTTGGAAAATAATTTTGAAAATTGAAAACCTTATGAATAAAAGTTCGACTACAGGAGTTAGACAAGAAATGAAAAAACCATTGTAAATGTGTGTTGGAAAATAATGTTGAACAATTGAAACCTTATGAATAAAAGTTGACAGGAAGTTAGGCAAGAAATGAAAAATCATTGGAAATGGTTGGAAATAATTTGAAAAATTGAAAACCTTATGAATAAAAGTTGACAGGATCTTACGACAAGAAATGAAAAATCATTGTAAATGGTTGGAAATAATTTGAAAATTGAAACCTTATGAATAAAAGTGACAGGAGTTTAGACAAGAAATGAAAAATCATTGTAATAGTTGGAAATAATTTGAAAATTGGAAACTTGATGAATAAAAAGTGACAGGAGTTAGACAAGAAATGAAAAATCATTGTAAATGGTTGGAAATAATTTGAAAAATTGAAACCTTATGAATAAAAGTTGACAAGAGTTAGACAATGAATGAAAAATCATTGTAAATGGTTTGGAATAATTTGAAAAATGAAAACTATACGAATAAAGTTGACAGGAGTTAGACAAGAAAGGAAAAATCATTGTAAATGGTTGGAAATAATTTGAAATTGAAACCTTATGAATAAAAGTTGACAGGAGTAGACAAGAAATGAAAAAACATTGTAAATGGTTGGAAATAATTTGAAAATTGAAACCTTATGAATAAAAGTTGACAGGAGTTAGACAAGAAATGAAAAAATCATTGTAAATGGTTGGAAATAAATTGAAAATTGAAACCTTATGAATAAAAGTTGACAGGAGTTAGACAAGAAATGAAAAATCAGTGTAAAATGGTTGGAAAATAAATTGAAAATTGAAACCCTACAAATAAAAGTTGACAGGAGTTAGACAAGAAATGAAAAACCATTGTAAATGGTTGGAAATAGTTGAGAAAAATTGAAACCTTATGAATAAAAGTTGACAGGATTAGACAAGAAATGAAAAATCATTGTAAATGGGTTGGAAGTAATTATGAAAATTGAAACCTTAGGCCAATAAAAGTTGACAGGAGTTAGACAAAAATGAAAAAATCAGTGTAAATGGTTGGAAATAATTTGAAAATTGAACCCTTATGAATAAAATTGACAGGTTAGTTTTACAAGGAAATGAAAATCATTGTAAATGGTTGAAATAATTGAAAATTGAAACCTTATGAATAAAAGTTGACAAGTAGTTAGACAAGAAATGAAAAATCATTGTAAATGGTTGGAAATAATTTGAAAATTGAAAACCTTATGAATAAAAGTTGACAGGAGTTAGACAAGAAATGAAAAATCATTGTAAAATGGTTGAAATAATTTGAAAATTGAAACCTTATGAATAAAGTTGACAGGAGTTAGACAAGAAATGAAAAATCATTGTAAATGGTTGGAAATAATTTGAAAATTGAAACCTTATGAATAAAAGTTGACAGGAGTTAGACAAGAAATGAAAAATCATTGTAAATGGTTGGAATAATTTTGAAAATTGAAACCTTATGAATAAAAGTGACAGGAGTTAGACAAGAAATGAAAAAAATCATTGTAAATGGTTGGAAATAATTTGAAAATTGAAAACTTACGAATAAAAGTTGACAGGAGTTAGACAGAAATGAAAAATCATTGTAAATGGTTGGAAATAATTTACAATTGAAACCTTATGAATAAAAGTTGACAGGAGTTAGACATAATAAAAATCATTGTAAATGGTTGGAAATAATTGAAAATTGAAACCTTATGAATAAAAGTTGACAGGCACGTTGACAAGAATGAAAAACTCATTGTAAATGTATGGTAAATAATTTGAAAATTGAAACCTTATGAATAAAAGTTAACAGGAGTTAGACAAGAAATGAAAAATCATTGTAAAGGTTGGAAATAATTGAAAATTGAAACCTTATGAATAAAAGTTGACAGGAGTTAGACAGAAATGAAAAACCATTGTAAATGGTTGGAAATAATTTGAAAATTGAAACTTATGAATAAAAAGTTGACAGGAGTTAGACAAGAAATGAAAATCATTGTAAAAGGTTGGAAATAATTTGAAAATTGAAACCTTATGAATAAAAGTTGACAAGGAGTTAGACAAGAAATGAAAAACCAATTGTAAATGGTTGGAAATAATTTGAAAAATTGAAACCTTATGAATAAAAGTTGACAGGAGTTAGGCAAGAAATGAAAAATCATTGTAAATGGTTGGAAAATATTTGAAAATTGAAACCTTATGAATAAAAGTGACAGGAGTTAGACAAGAAATGAAAAATCATTGTAAATGGTTGTGAAATAATTTGAAAATTGAAACCTATGAATAAAAGTTGACAGGAGTTAGACAAGAAATGAAAAAATCATTGTAAATGGTTGGAAATAATTTGAAAATTGAAACCTTATGAATAAAAGTTGACAGGAGTTAGACAAGAAATGAAAAATCATTGTAATGGTTGGAAATAATTTGAAAATTGAAACCTTATGATAAAAGTTGACAGGAGTTAGACAAGGAAATGAAAAATCATTGTAAATGGTTGGAAATAATTTGAAAATTGAAACTTTATGAATAAAAGTTGACAGGAGTTAGACAAGAAATGAAAAATCATTGTAAATGGTTGGAGATAATTTGAAAATTGAAAACCTAAGAATAAAATTTGACAGAAGTTTAAAGAGGGATTTAAAAAATCTCGTCACAGATTGAAAAATTAGTCAAATAATTAATTCACCACAGAATATTCACTCATATATTCATACTGAACAAGTTGCATATTATATAGATGATTAAGATAGCTGGGTGAAGTTCGGGGTCCATCTGAGCCTTACACTTATCGAAATTTTCTTTACAGGTGAGGAAAATCACTAAAAATCTATAATCACGAAAATTGTTCCGACCGTAGTTCGAGCCAGGCCTCTCTTCGTACGAGGCTACGACGTGAATTAATGATCTTCTCATTACAATCTCTTCAAAATCTTGATAGGAGCTTGAATAGGGTTAGAAATCAACTTACTTATCCCTCTCATGACAAACCATGATAATATTTTTAATGACCACAACGGTGGACGAATTCCATTCCTATTTACATAATTTTGTTCACCATTACTGCCCCGCTCCTGGAATTTTCTTCCTCAAGATATCAGGGATAGCCGCACACTTGGCACTTTTTAGTCACCCTTATGAGTTACCTGTTGTCTAATAATTAATTTTTCTCTATTTATTTAAATGTTACTATGTTATTATATATTTTTTTGGTTTTTTATTTGTCTTTTACATATTATATTTAATTCGTTAATCTAGAGTAAATCAAAATACATTATAAATAATAATTGTATTGTATGTATAACATGTAATCGTTTATGCGTATTGTAATTTAAATGTAAAACTATTTGTTGTATTTTTTAACACCTGGTTGAGTTGCAGACAAGGCGTTAAAGCCTTAACTCTGCCAGGGAAATTAAGCTATTTTATTATTATTATTATTATATTATTATTATTATTATTATTATTATTATTATATTATTATATTATGAAGTGAAGGGGTACTATGAACAGCACAAACATGACTTCTCAATGTGTGTTAATAACGGTTTTTTGCTAGATTTTAAACTCCCTTTCACAAGAACTCCTACGTTGTTATGCAATTTAAAGTGTAAAAGTTTGCCTCTTCCACATTTCTATAATGCATTTATTGAAACAGTAATAATGCAGTTCATTTCCTAGCAATGTGCACAGAGAAGAAGTAAGAAATTAAATTTACATAAAATACCGAAGAAGTAGTATACCAGAAAAAAATAGATCTCCATGACAAATACAAAACAAAATTATGAAGAAATCAAGACCTGAATTCCGTCTGTAAGTTTTAAATGTATTCAGAATCATTCTCTAAAATATTTTATCAAAATAACAGAACAAAAATGTTTACTATTCATTTTCTTTTAGAATTGAAAGTTTAAAGATATGTACCGGATTGTCCCTACTCGTATCTGAGCAGTTTAAGGCATCATGCCTTAGTGCAGAGCTACGGAACTTACCCTGGTTTAAGTCCCCGTGAGGAGGAAATTATCTCGTGGAATTTTGGCCAGTATAGTACCAGTGCTCTCCCAGCATCGTGATGATTTTTCTTTCATTTTATTTATTCAACCCTCAACTGGTAGGGTGGGGTCAGAATGACCCAGGCTATTATTTGGAAACGCTCCTACTCATATACCTAAAATATTTTCTACCCGAAACTTTGTGTACTCTATCCTCAGTCTGTTCTCGAACTTAGACGAAGTGGAAGTTTCAATTGTGTTTTTTGCATTTTTGTGTTATTTAAATTTGTTTAACGTCTTGCGCTTTTCAGGGTCACTTTGATCCCAGCCTACTTTAACGTAAGTATTTTTTTATTTAGCAGAAGAATGATTTTTCATTATTATTTCTGGGTACCGCTAGTATTCATTTCTGAATTTATTTTTATAGTGAATGGTGTATAAAAACCTAACTAGTGAAAAGTTAACTAGAATTTTGAGTGGATCAGATGACGAATGTGAAAACTAAATTGATGAAATTTTGTTATTGAGAGTGAACACGACACTGATAGTGATCATACGAGTAGTATTCATTGTCAAATAGGATCGCAATATTGTAAAATGAACCCTAGTTGAGAAAAATTTAAACACATCAAACTGTACATTATAACCAACTTTATAGGTTATTAAATTTATTTTTTGAAACGGATCAGTTAAAATCTATTTAAAAACACAATTATTGAACACACAATTATCAAATGTGTGGGTCGAAGGAACCTGTTCATTATTTGCTATATTCAACGAATTTGTCAGAGAGTCAGTCACAGCAAAACAATGATTCAACCTGTTCAGAATATTAAAAAGGAGAAGTGTCCTTTATTTTGGTAAGCAGAATTCGATAAATTGCGAGGTGAAACACGACTGTCATGGGTTGTAAAACAAAATTCTTTGAAATGTAATTGGTCATTGACTCCCATTTGTGGCGTGAGTTAAATAGTTGAATAATTTGTTTTTCTTTCCGCTTTTCAAATGATTTGTTTCCAACGTTTAAGAAATTTTGCCATATGGAAACAACTGAAATTCCAATGTATTTTACATTGCACATGCATAAGAATAAAACAATGCTTATTTACAATCTTACTAATAAAAATCTCTTATACAGGCTTTCATCAGTTGTTTAGTTATACAATGTATAAGCTTTATAGATATCATGTATAATTTCCTTACTAATAAACGTTGTACAGGAGTTAACAATACAATCCTTATACACAATACGTCACATATTCGTCATCATTATGACGTCAGAACATATGACGCGCAGTTTGTAACAGAAAGAAACATCATCAACTAGTGATTAATTGCGTAAGAATTGAGTATGGATAAGAATGAATAGAGATTCCCTAATCGGGGAGGTGCGGAAAAAATAAGTGTGTTTTAATTTATTTACATTTTTCTTTAGGCTATGTCAACTATATCGTAGAATATGTTTTACAGATAATGTGCTGCCATCTAACGTCAAGAACTTCGAACAATTCTTGGAAACTAATACAGTTTTTCCCATTACTTATGAATTATATGCAGTGTTTTAAGAAGCGTTAGAAAACGTTCGAAATAATAGGAAATGTTTAGCGACGCGACGACAGAATATCGCTTTAAGCGAAAAAAATATCACCTGCAGTTTGATCAGGAATAGAATCTAGGGCATCACGAACTGCAGTCAGAAGCTCTAATCAGAAGACCATCAATCTAAACATGTGGTTTTATGAGATAATAGGACTCTTATAATGAAATACATTTTTATATCGGTATATGTATATGATATTAATGATTCAAGAAAGTTTAGTTAAAATAATATTATGAAGGGTTTACACCCATATTAAAGTTAAATCTTGTCTCACAGCAAATATGGTAGAACATATTATTTTGTGAATCAATGTTCAATTTTAAAATATTATTATGCCTAATCGAGAATGAGTGTAACAAAAGCCATTTTATTATGCTTTATTTTCCTACCCAGAGCTTTATTAATATTATGTCCGTCCTGTGCATCCATCAAACAGACGTTAAAGTGTTGAATTTTGCGTTTAAATTTAAGGACACATACATCAACATCATAAGAAAACAATCAGTTGATCTTAAAGTCCGACATTTTCTCTAGTTATACAATCATTAAACAAGGCTGAAAGCATGTATAACGATTCCCATGTTAAGTTGTACATTTCTTTTCACTGCACAGCTAATACAATGTTTAGTAGTAAGAATTTTCAACTGACATATGAATAAAACCTTGTATAAATATTTTATTGTGTTGTATTTAAAGCCTATGTTTTTCCTTTACAGAGATTTAGGCACTCTCCCCCTAGAGGAAAGAATTTGAACCATATTAATTTAGTTACACTTTTTTTCGTATAGATAGTCATTTTGAGTTGTCCGTGGTCAGCGTTCCGCTTCATACTGACATCTAGGAAACCAATGTAGTACTAGGACGGGAAAATTCGGACATTTTCTTAGAGGCCTTTTCATTCAGGCTCAAGGATTTTTTACGAGCCTGAAAATGTTCAGACTCGGGACCCACGCTTAAAGTCCCTTCCGGAGGACTTGCTCCTTGGATTTTTCCGTACTAAAAAACACATCGACCCCGGCCGGGTTTGAACCCGCGACCCTCGGGACCAGAGGCAAGGAGCATAACCACTAGTCCACCCGCGACTTTTATATGGATTATTAGTAAGAAGAGTAAATGTATTGAAATTGTAATTATTATGTTTTATGATTCTCCCATATAACTTATATAGACATGTGCTACATAATACATATGTTTATTTTCTTCGTTTCGAGAGTTAGAGAGCGAACTACATTTCGTTACACACTTAAATATCAAACCTTTATCCAACCAATGAAAATGAGTCATACATCTGGTTTGTATACATTACAACTGGAACTTAGCTCAGAACAAGTATACATATTCAGCTTCTATTTATATCATTTGTAAAGAGTGATGGTCTAGAGGTTATGTTCCTTGCCTCTAGTGCCGAAGGTCGCAGGTTCAAACCTGACTGGAGCTTATGGATTTTTATGATGGAAAATCCAATGGACGCGTCATCTGGGAGGGATTTGGTCATGAGTCCCGAGTCTGAATATTTTTGAGCTTGTAGAAGAATGTCAAGCCTAAATTAGTGACTCTGAGCAAAACTTAACCGATTTTTCCCATTCTCTACAGGGAAATAAGCATAACTAAATTATGAATTAGTCGGACAAATGCTTTAACAATCTCACCTCATAAAGTTGCGTGTCTTTACAATACCGGCTTCAAAAGTGTGATTTTACTTCCATCTTCAGTTAAACTCCAACTATCCAATTTTGCCGTTAACACCATCTTCTGAACTGCCATCTGGTGTCGATTTTATGAACTTGGAGATCAAATTATTCTCGTCGGGAATTTAAAATTCATGGAACTAATTTTATTCTTCTAAATCTATATCTTCTCCCACGCCGTTGCAGAATGGTTAAGGCAAGAAGCCTTGGCACAGAGATGTGGGACTTGTACTGGCTCGAGTCCCCATCGGGGAAGAAATTTTCTCATGGAATTTTGGTCAGTATAGGACTGATGCCAACCCAGCATCGTGAGGCATTTGGGTAGCTACAATAAGTAGCGCCTCCAGGTTGAGAAGACCAGCTGACTTGACATTGCTGACCACATGTCACCCTACAAAAAATACAAAAAAATAGAAAGAAAAGGTTTGAAATTGTATGGACACCTCATAAGAATGGAAGAACATAGAATACGAAAGAAGATCCTTGATTGGAAAGCTAATAGAAGAAGTGCAAGAGCCAGACGTAAAGAACGATGGATAGATGGAGTGAGGAGAAGTATGGAAGCTAGAGATCTGAGGGAGGAAGATGCTTTAGACGGGGACCTCCGGCGACAAATCACTTTGGTTGAAGAAGAAATACAGTATTGTGAAATATTCTTAATAAATAATACTTCTTATGAAATTGTAAGCAGACTGTATTTCATTCGAAGACGTTCTTTAACTGAAGAGGCCATTAGCTTCGAAATTCATTTCTGGCCGTGAAAGGGGCGAAACATTATCGACAGAGGTCAATTTATTGGGTTGAGGTTGTTTTATGCACCATAAATCTACGATATTGCACTGTCGCTCACTTCTCTTCCGAAGGAAAATGTGTTGAGGATTTTTACACCATTGAACTTCATCTTCCCCGACTCGATAATCTTGGAATCAGAGAACAGAATGATAATTATTAGTTTACCAGCACATAGTCTTGTAAAATTATGAATTTAAACTTTCTTTAAAATCGTCAGAAATGTTTGACTATACAAATTCATAGTTTCAACAAAATCTCTGGCAAAGATAGTTTATTCCACCTTCAATAGAAATCGAAGGTTTTTTTTTATGGTTGAATTAAGAGTTATGTTCATGAGACTGCATCGGCCGACGACTTGCTTCCAGTAGTAGCGCATTTTTGGCACATCGCAAAAGGAATATAATTGTAAATGTTAAATCAAAAATTGTTAAATTTAAAAATTATTAATATAGGAATAACATATTTATTTTATCTCATCATTTTCATTTTTTATCTCATCATTTCATTATTAATTCATATTTTAGGACTATTTCCATGCGTTAATAATAAAAATTTCGATTATACTAAAATTTGTTGATTCAGATGGAAGGGATTGATATGATTCGTAACATCGCGTGTTCGAACCCCATGACGCGTAGTTTTCAATCGTCAAGCAAAATGCTGGTTAAATTTCATTACAAGAAATTAATTCTACCCTATCACCATTTCACAAAAACAAAAATAAACTAATTAGCTTCTGCAGAAACTCAGGATAAATACATAAATAAACAATGCAAACATAATATTTCCGGAAGTGGATATTACTTCGATGTTAAAAAAGAGTCTTAAGCTAGGATCAAATGAAAAATGAGATAAATTCATTAGTATTACTACAATTTAGAAAGAGTCAAATTGTGGTTTAGGCTAATACTTATGAAGAAGTAGAAAATATGTATTCAGTTCGCAATTCATTAGAATATCCAGATGAGTATTTAGAGACATTTACGAAAAAATAATGTTAACCTGAGAATTGTATAAAAATCTCCACCCTCCAGAGTTGTTTTCTTTATCGCAGATATATTCCTAAGCACTTTATTGAGGGATTGAATTTCTGCCCCCTTCAAAATTGAGACAAACATTTTTGTATTATATGAATCTATGTTCTTTAATATGATATACAGAAAAAAATCTGAGGATGTCAAGAAAGCAGACACACGTTTTAAACACAGAACATGTGCAAGAAAATTCAATCTGGAAGAAAGTCTACAAGAAATAACAAAAACCACAGCTAAAAAAAAAATGAACCAGATATTGCTATTGCATGGCAGAATATTTCTGCATGAAGATGTATCTACATTCGCAGTAAGTTTTTTGTCTCTTTACTGTCAAGTCGCATTTTATCATAATTTTCTTTCAGACATGATGATTGTTTTTAATGATCTATTAGTATATATCAAACTACAACAGGTAAAAGAACATTTTATTTATTTAGCCTGGTAGAGTTAAGAGCTTCCATTCTCTCTCTCTCTCTCTCCTCTCCCACCTCTCTCTCGCTATCTATCTATCGATCAATATCTATATAAATCTATCTATCTATCTATTCTCTTTCATCTCTCTCTCTCTCTCTCTCTAAAAAAAAAAAGTTAAGTTAAAATACTTTCTCTTCTTATTTTTATAAAATTTCTTCGTTAGGTACTTACTTATCCCATACCCCCAGGGCCTAATAATGACATACCCCCAGGGCCTAATAATGACACACCCTGTGGGAAGAGAATGTTTACACTTTGCATCATATATATTACTTACCATACAAGGACATGGAGGAATTCCCTGAAAGAGGGATAATCTCAAAATGGGGCCACCCCCGAGACATTACGAACATTTAAGACACACATTCATACTAAACAAGGTGAACAACATGAAATTAACACCATTAAAATCAGTCTCCTCCATTGATGAAACTTTTAAAAAACTTTAGGCCTTTCGGGACCTGTTCCATCCTCAGCTACTAGCAGAAGACCTTTTGAAGATGGAAGTAGTCAGAAAGACCATCAGTGTTTAAAACGTTTTATCTGTTGACCAAGGCTAACTATATATTGATTATATAGTACACATTTCCCAAATTGCTTTTATGTATCGATTTCTAGGCAGGAGAGCCCTCTTGAGGTTTCCATTCGAGAGGGATCGGAATTAGGCTTCCAGATAGTTCGACTTTCGCATATAAAATAAATGCAAGTCGGTCCACTACTCAATCAGCCGCGAGAGTGTGGTGATTTGAAAGGCGATGAGTGAGTTGCGATCTAAATTGAGGATAGTTTTGGAAAGTGAGGACTCAAAGCAGAAAGATCATTTGTAATTGTACAGTGAATAATTGTAAAAGAAATAAAGGAGTTTAGGGAATTCTGTGTAAAGTGGTGTCAAATTAAATTTAAGGAATTTAACCTGTCCCAACGACACCACATTTAGGCCTACTAATATCTGGCGTTATAATAGGGATATATTCACGTGCAAGCTCCAGTACCTGCCACTAGTAACATCTGGCGACAAAGTGTAACACCATTCGATTACGTTATGAAGGCAAAATCTTAAACTGTAAAAGTGTAAGATATACAGGAGTTACAAATGGAAGTATAAAATCAATATCAGAACACGAAACAAGAAATTACAACAAAAGATTGAGGTATCGAAAATAATTTACTATGATCTCGCTTTATTTAATTATGTATTGTTATTTAATTCATTTAAGTTATGTATTATATTTTAAAAGTTTAAAGTAACGAGAATAATAAATTTTGGTCATCAGTTGGATTCGACAATTGCTATATTGTCGCATATTGATACTCTGTACAACAGTAATAACAAGGATATGTTTAATATAAATACAAAAATAATAAAAAAATATAGCTTTAATAAGGCAATAGTTTAAAATAAAACTCAAAGGGATAAAATGTACTGAAAAGGTATCTATTATATTGTGCCGCTCGAAGAGAAGATTATGGCTGTGATATCTGAAAAGAGGATTCCTACTTTATCAGACACACAAGTAAGATATTTCTTACTTACATATTTATGAAAGTAGGATACATAGCATTGATAAAGGCAACTAAATATATGGTCACACGTAGAAATTCAGTATATAAGGAAATGGACAGCTAATGACAAATGAGGGATATTTGCGAGGAAGTGGCTGAATTCAAATTAAATACCTAGGAACAATAATCACAAATAGGAATGAGATGCAAAAAGAAATTAAACATAGGCTCAATTCTGGAAATGCATGCTATTATGCATTGCAAGAGACTATTGATGTCCCAACTCCTTTCAAAAAAACGTTAAGCTGAAAATATATAAAAACTATTATTCTACCAGTTACATTATATGGATGCGAAACCTGGACTCTTACTTTAAGGGAGGAAAGGAGATTTACGAGTATTTGAGAATAAAGTTCTTAGGAAAATTTTTGGACCAAAGAGAGATGAACAGACAGGTGAATGGAGAGAGACTCACATAACAATGAACTACATGGTCTTTATAGGAAGCCAAGATATAATAAGAAAAGTTAAGTCTCGTAGACTGCGATGGGCAGGACATGTTGCGCGTATGGGGAAGGAAGACGTGCATGGAAGCTTCTTGTAGGAAAAGCCAGAGGGAAAAACGCCCAGTTGGTAGACCAAGAATGAGGTGGGAGAATAACATTAACTATGATTTGAGGGAAGTAGATTATACAGGGAATGATTGGAAAGCATTAGCTCAGGATAGGGATGTATGGAGAGCTTATGTCCGCGCGGCCATGAACCTTCGGGTTCGATAGTGCCAGTGAGTTAGTTAGTTAGTTAGTTAGTTAATGTTTACTTATCACCCATTGGCAGATTAATATAGCGAAATTTGTTACGTAAGCACCACACCCCAATATCGGGATACAAGATAACGGCTGAGCGACTATACCAGGAGACGTACTATGTTTAAGTAATTTCTGGACAAAACGCAAAGAAAATAAGGACAACAATCATTCATGAAATAATATATGTTATCAAAAAGCAATACCATTAATTCTTAACAATTATATATAAATTAATTAGTGTATAATGCTATTGTGTTATTATTTAATTGTAATATTATTGTGTTTTTCCTCTATGTAATTGTAATGTTAATTATTTTTTCGGTATAATGCTATTGTGTTATTAATTAAATTGTAATATTATTGTGTTTTCTTTATGTAATTGTAATGTTATTGCTTATTGCTTTTTTGTTGTTTATTTTTCTTTACACTAGTACCAATTATTACTTTATTGTAACGGACTGTCAACAGCACGTACGGGTTTACTGCCCGTGCGACCATATTTGTAAATATTATTGTACATATTTTACTTTTGGTCTAATAAAGTCCTACTACTACTACTAAAAAAGTTATTTATGTATTATCCAGCGGAAAACAGATATAAATAACAAAGTAAATAAGTTTAATTATATAACAGGAACACTAAGAACAACTCTGAAAAATAAAGCCAGGAAAGGCTCTATAATGAAATTTACAAGACAATGACAGTGTCTGTCATTACATATGGATCCGAAACATGGACAGTGACAACACAACAATCTGCCAGAATACAAGCTGCTGAAATAATATTCCTCAGACCAATAGCAGGATATCAAAGAACAGACAAAAAACACAACACAGAATTAAAACAATTAAAAGTAGAGGAATTAATCACAACAATAGAGAAATACAGAACAAACTGGAAAGAAAACTTGGAAAGGATGATTGAGAATAGAATATCAAAAGCAGCATACAACTATTCACCACGAGGAAGCAGAAGTTTGAGAAGACCAAGGAAAAGATGGAAAGAACAGCAATTTGCAACCGGAACAGGCTAATAAATATGCCTAAACCGTGAAGAAGAAGAAGAAGAAGAAGATGTATTATCCAAATAAATGTTACATTCAATATATTACATTATACCGATTTAACTAGTCCACTGCTGTGGTCTCGAGGTAGCGTGCTGCCTTGTCACGCAGCGGGCCCTGGTTCGATCCCCGGTCGAGACAGTTTATCTGGGTGAGGTTTTTTATCGGGGTTTTTCCTCACCTGTAAGACAAATGTCAGGAAAACTTTCAGGCCCAAACGGTCCCCGAAATCACATGGCCATCATCATCCTCATCATCCTTCAAACGGTGTGGAAAGCAACGGGAAGCTACCACACCTACAATTCCCTACTAAAGCTTCAAAGCATAGCACGAAAATGCTATGATTGCAGTGAAAGACCTGCCCTCTGGCAGAATTACTATGGATGGTATTAACTATCAACTATTTCATGAACATTAAATTAAAGTGAAGAACAAGTTGTTTTTAGTCAGAAATATTACGCAGATAATAAATAAACAATATGCTTCTATAAATTTACTCTCCAACTGGAAGATCATAATCGTGGTTTTAAGTATTAGTCAACAAAAGCTTGAATAGGAAAAAAGGGTGTCGCTAGTATCGCAAGCGGGTAAACATAAGGTCAGACCTGGAGCGTAACAGTCCACAGAACATCGAAGTCGAGCACGGATAAACGAACTGAATTTAATATTTTGACTTCACAAAAAAAGTAATCACTTTATATATACACGGTTAGGAAGCCAGATATAATAAGAACAGTTACGTCTCGTAGACTACGATAGGCAGGGCATGTGGCACGAATGGGGAATGAAAGTCGTGCATGGAAGCTTCTTGTAGGAAAACCAAAGGAGAAACGCCCAGTTGGTAGACCAAAACTTAGTTGGGAGAAAACATTAACTATGATTTGAGGGAAGTAGCTCAGGATAGTGATGTGTGGAGAGATTATGTCCGGCCGGCCATGGACCTACGGGTCCGATAGTGCCAGTGGGGTTAGTTTAGTTAGTCATATATATACAGGGTGTCCATTAAGTAACTATTAATTTCAATGAAGGAAGACAATGATTAATAAATCAATGTTATTTTGAAGTTTTACAAATATACTACTGCCTTTGTATATAACCGCCATCTAGGTGAAAAAAATATTCCATCTTTCAACTGTGAAATGAAATGAAGACCTTAATACTTAACCGTAAAAAGCCTGATTATTCTGTGATATCATTCTCTAAATCAAACATACGTGTTAAGGACGTTTTGTAGAGTACATCGTACAATTTCCACACTGTGTTGCGAAGGGTATTTAACTCCCTACTGAGGCGTCGAGTTGATGCGTTCGGACCATGATTGGCAATTTAAACATGCTGCACTGTTTCTGCTGATATACGTGGTCTTCCACGACGTGCCTCATCACACACACTGCTTATACGCTTAATTCGTTTAAAGCAGACGAATGTGCGCCTTTTTTGGGGCTGGTTTACAGAATGTATGAGTAAATTAGCTCTGGCGTCTTCATATGACAATCGCGTACCGTGCACAAACAATGGCAAACCCGTTCATCCATGCTAAACACGTTACACTAAAGCTAACAGTGCATAAAAAAAAATAGTAGTGTTTCCGTGGAAATGAATAGTGACTTTAGAGACACCTGTATTCTGCCTAGCTTTACTGTGTAGTACTTTGCTTTTCACCCGCAGCGTGATAAGTGAACTAACACGACTGAACCAGTTCTATTTGTAGGAAGAAACACAAGTTACTTGTGACACTGACTTGATATTACGGGTCATAGTTCTGAAACACGTCTATACTATTCCGACCATTGTAGACTATTACATTTTCACTGACTTGATATCACGGGTATAGTTCTGAAACACGTCTATACTATTCCGACCATTGTAGACTAATTACATACATTTTCACTGACTTGATATCACGGGTCATAGTTCTGAAACACGTCTATAACTATTCCGACCATTGTAGACTATTACATTTTCACTGATTTGATATCACGATCT
>JASPKZ010003324.1:12500-14608 GCA_030220185.1 Diploptera punctata | reverse complement strand
CCCAGAATTCAGCATGTTTGTGCGTTTCTTAGGTATCGAATTTAGTCACTTCCTCAAGTTTTTTCCCTCACTCCCACGTAATGTATTTCTTTATTCTATATGTCGCTTTCATTGACAGTCCCAATTTCTTTGGTGTGGCAAATAATATCTACAATAAATACACATTTGAGGTTCAATCGGTGCTGACATCAAAATCACGTGTAATGTAATGCCAGTAAAGCTAATTTCTACAGCATTTCTTCCCGTCACTCTCCTTATAAATTTACTAAGACACTCAACTCCTAAAAAAATTAAATAAAAAAAAACCTTTGTAGTGAAAAGCGTAAAAAAAAGAAGAAAAAAGCCTAGTGTAACGAAATGTAACCTAACCTAACTTAACCTAACCTAACCTAACCCAACCTAACCTAACATAAACCTTAACCTAAACCTCAACGTTAACTAAACCTAACCCAAACGTAACAATACTCTAACCTAACACCGGAACGAAAATCGAACCTACTTCTAAACCTAACCTAACCGCAACTTACTTGACCCAACCGCTCAATGACATTATTTGTTTGTTTGTTTGTTTGTTTGTTTGTTTTTCTTTGTTATTTATTACCTGCCTAATTTTTCTTCTTATTTCTCTTTTTTATTATTTATATTCTTTTATTATTATTATTATTATTACTACCAACTATAACGGCTAGGCGATCCCTCATGCTGACCACTGCCTCTGTGATTAACACATGTGGATGTGAGGCCAGCAGCCGGATGGTCAGTCAAGGCCTGTCGGGCTTAGTGTTTATTGTTATTATTATTATTATTATTATTATTATTATTATTAATCATCATCATTCCGACAACGATAACAGTACTATATATGTATAAAAAAGTATTAATAAAGTTTCACTGCTCAGGGCGTGGCGGTCGGCGTCTCGGTTTGCATCGAGAATGGGCGTGACGGTTGGCGTCACACTTCTATACTCAGCATGCCAGTACGTGGCGGTGGACGTCTCGCTTTCGAGAGCAATAAGTCATGTTAACAAAAATTTAGTAAAATTAGGTGATGATAATGATGATGATGAATACACAAATATAACTTCTTTCTAACTTACTGGGCAGGGCGTCTTGCTGGGCGTGACGGTTTTCCTCAATTTTAAGGGCGTGACGGTCGGCGTGTCGGTTTGCATAGAAACTGGGCGTGACGGTTGGCGTGACGGTTTACACAGCATGGCGGTACGTGGCGGTGGACGTCTCGCTTTAGTCATCCTTATAGTAAACAGTTCACCAATAATTGTTTCTCCTTCTTATGTAAATAAAAAAGTAAGTAAATAAAAAAAAAAATTATGATGATGATGATGATGAATACACAAATATGTTTTTTTGTAACTTACTGGACAGGGCGTCTCGCTGGCCGTGATGGTTTATATTAATTTTAAGGGCGTGGCGGTCGGCGTGACGGTTTGCCGTAATTTTGTCACTCCGTCCTGAAATTTAATGAAATTATATATTTATCGCAGTGGTTCGTTCAACAAAAAATTACAAGTGCTTTGCCGCATGCGGGACTCGATAAAAACGTATAAAGCTACATTGCCGACGAGAACGAGTGCAATGTAGTCGCCGACCCTCGGGCGGTCGAGCCTTCACCGGGCTCGTGCAGCAGTACTGCCGGCACTTCCCTGCCGGCGCTCCCGCTTGCTAAGCTACCGTCCCCCGGTCGGTGCGTTGAACATCCTGCGAGTGAAACACTGCTATGTAGTGCTAGCGCGTCTGGCCCGTGCTAGCACTCCGGACAGCAACACCGCGGCTTTCTGCCTTCTGGTAGATGCCTCTATGCGGTGAACAGTTATTTCGTACATCATCGTCCTCTCTCCAGCTCCGAGCGTTCAGTGTTGTACCTGCACGTCAAACAAGAGATAGCGTTGGGGTTAACCCTCGCTTCTTTGTCAGGGAGTGAGACGTATAACGCACTTCTGTGAACTGCGGGAATGGCTGCAGCGATGTAGCCGTTCTCGCACACAAACTTTTTGGGTCTGCGGCCGTGCCCTCGCGCACGGCTCGGTGTCTGACACACGCAGTTCCCTGGTTGATCCTGCCAGTAGTCATATGCTTGTCTCAAAGATTAA
>JASPKZ010003324.1:0-10000 GCA_030220185.1 Diploptera punctata | reverse complement strand
TTTGCACGGCGGCGTTGTCGAGTCGTCAACGCCCGGGCTTATATGACCGCAAGGGTTGTGCCCGAGCTGCGCTCGCAGCCGTCCGCCGAGCATTAAAAAGAGTAAATATCGCGTCCGACCTCAGATTAGGCGAGACTACCCGCTGAATTTAAGCATATTAATAGGCGGAGGAAAAGAAACTAACGAGGATTCCCCTAGTAGCTGCGAGCGAACAGGGATCAGCCCAGCACCGAACCTTGCCCGGCGACGGGTAGAGGCATTTGGCGTGTGGGAGGTTCCATTGTGCCGAGTGCTGGCCGCGCGTCCAAGTCTCCCTTGAACGGGGCCACAGCCCGCAGAGGGTGCCAGTCCCGTAGGACCGCGGCTGCATTCGGGAGGAGCTCTCCTCAGAGTCGTGTTCCTTGAGAGTGGAGCACAAAGTGGGTGGTAAACTCCATCTAAGGCTAAATATGACCACGAGACCGATAGCGAACAAGTACCGTGAGGGAAAGTTGAAAAGAACTTTGAAGAGAGAGTTCAATAGTACGTGAAACCGTTCAGGGGTAAACGGGAGAGATCCGAACTATCGAAAGGGGGAGACTCAACCCCGTTCCACTTCGTCCGGTTCCGCATTTTCGGTCCCAAAGGATGCCGCGGGCCGCCGGTAGCGTCGCAAGGCGCTCGCCTGGTTGGAGTCCGTGGCACCGGGGCCGGAGGGCCGGCGGTGGCGAGGTGCATTTCTCCTCCCAAGTAGAACGTCGCGACCCGTTGGATCCGCTCCGGTCTAAGGCCCGGGAGAAGACCGCAGAGTGGCCGTCCCTCGCGGGCGGTCGTCTCTTCGGACTCTCGGATGTCCTGGCCGGCGTCCGACGGCAGAGCGTATGGAGTAGGCCCGCTCGCTCGTCGAGAGAGCGTTCGGCCCGGCGGCAAGCCTGATGTCTGTGGCCTGGGTGCCGTGGCTTCCGCCACGTCCCCGGCCCGCTTCGGCTGTTGGTCTGCCGGTGTCCTCGAACGGTGGCCGTCTCCCGTCATCGGCGCTTATGCTTCGGACTCTTTCCCGACCCGTCTTGAAACACGGACCAAGGAGTCTAACATGCGCGCGAGTCGCTGGGAGCAATATGCTAAACCCGGGGGCGCAGTGAAAGCGGGGCGCACAACACGCCTGTGGGAGGATGCCTTGGGCTTCTTGCTCGGGCCGCACTCCCGGGGCGCCTCGGCCACGGCCGCAGGCGCACTCTGAGCGCACGCGTTGGGACCCGAAAGATGGTGAACTATGCCTGGTCAGGACGAAGTCAGGGGAAACCCTGGTGGAGGTCCGCAGCGATTCTGACGTGCAAATCGATCGTCAGAGCTGGGTATAGGGGCGAAAGACTAATCGAACCATCTAGTAGCTGGTTCCCTCCGAAGTTTCCCTCAGGATAGCTGGCATCCGTTTTGACAGGGAGGAGTCTCATTCGGTAAAGCGAATGATTAGAGGCCTTGGGGCCGAAACGACCTCAACCTATTCTCAAACTTTAAATGGGTGAGATCTCCGGCTTTCTTGACCGAAGCCGCGAGAGCAAAGGATCAGGGTGCCAAGTGGGCCATTTTTGGTAAGCAGAACTGGCGCTGTGGGATGAACCAAACGCCGGGTTAAGGCGCCTAAACCGGAGCTCATGGGATACCATGAAAGGCGTTGGTTGCTTAAGACAGCAGGACGGTGGCCATGGAAGTCGGAATCCGCTAAGGAGTGTGTAACAACTCACCTGCCGAAGCAACTAGCCCTGAAAATGGATGGCGCTAAAGCTCTGTGCCTATACCCGGCCGCCGGTAGGCAGCAAGCCGGTACGAACCGGTGCGAAGCCCCGGCGAGTAGGAGGGCGCGGCGGTGTGCGCGGAAGGGTCTGGGCGCGAGCCTGCCTGGAGCCACCGCCGGTGCAGATCTTGGTGGTAGTAGCAAATACTCGAGCGAGGTCCTGGAGGACTGATGTGGAGAAGGGTTTCGTGTGAACAGCCGTTGCACACGACTCAGTCGATCCTAAGCCCCAGGAGAAATCCTGTGACCACGAGGGGGATTTTTATCTGTGTGATTTACCCCTCCTCGCTGGGCGAAAGGGAATCCGGTTCCTATTCCGGAACCCGGCAGCGGAACCGATATCCGGGCTCTCATTGAGAGTAGCTCGTCGGGGTAACCCGAAAGGACCCGGAGACGCCGTCGGGAGACCCGGGCAGAGTTTTCTGTTCTGCATAAGCGTTCGAGTTCCCTGGAATCCTCTAGCAGGGAGATAGGGTTTGGAACGCGAAGAGCACCGCAGTTGCTGCGGTGTCCGGGTCGTCCCCTCGGACCTTGAAAATCCGGGAGAGGGCCACGCGGAGTCGTCGCGCCGGATCGTACCCATATCCGCAGCAGGTCTCCGAGGTTGAGAGCCTCTAGTCGATAGATTAATGTAGGTAAGGGAAGTCGGCAAATTTGATCCGTAACTTCGGGATAAGGATTGGCTCTGAGGACCGGGGCGTGTCGGGCGTGGTCGGGAAGCGGGTCTGCGCCAACGTGCCGGGCCTGGGCGAGGCGATGTCCGGGGTCGTGGGGCCAGCTCCACTGTCCTCGGTTCGGGTCCGAGCTCGGTCCCGTGCCTTGGCCTCCCGCGGATCTTCCACGCTGCGAGGGACCGCGCTCGTTCGCGGTGCACTCTTCGGCCGCCACTCAACGGTCGACTCAGAACTGGCACGGACTCGGGGAATCCGACTGTCTAATTAAAACAAAGCATTGCGAGGGCCCTAGCGGGTGTTGACGCAATGTGATTTCTGCCCAGTGCTCTGAATGTCAAAGTGAAGAAATTCAAGCAAGCGCGGGTAAACGGCGGGAGTAACTATGACTCTCTTAAGGTAGCCAAATGCCTCGTCATCTAATTAGTGACGCGCATGAATGGATTAACGAGATTCCCTCTGTCCCTATCTACTCACTTCCCTCCTGGCAGCAGTAGCGTACGGACGTGTAGCACTGAGCTCCGTTTGAAGTCATTTACGTTGTGTATTTGTGAATAATAATATGTAAGTTGTATTCCTATACATATTTTTAGAGAATGCGAATAAATGAAAGTGAAATTAGATATTGTGAAATGTGTTTTGAACTAATTATCTTTAAATAATAAGAAAAGAAAATGTCCAGCAAACACGTGATTATTTGATCTCCTGTGTCGTGTGATTAAAACATTAGCTTGCCTGCAAATAAGTGAAAATGTGCGAACTTGTTAACTCCGTTAAACAGTGAATAATCTTTAAAAATGAAGATTGGAAACAAAGAGAAGTGATCGGAAACTACAAGCACGTGTGCACATGTCGTGTGGCTTTTTTTTTTTTATACTTGCTGAACTTGGTAAGTGAAACTATATTTTTATCTAAGAATCACTTAAATAGACATTTTGTATCAGAATTAAGATGGAATATATAAGAAAATAGGACAAATTCATTACTGCATGACTTTCAAAAATAAATTACATTACGTAAAACAGGTGGTCCCATATCTAACTGCAGTACATTCGACCGGTTAAATATTAAACTAGGAAAACATAATATTTCAGGACTATAATATAGAAATAATATCACTACAAACAGTTTTTATTAACAGTTTAACGTTTAAATATACATAGAATAGAAATAAATATATTTTAGTCATACAGGACCACGTGGTCGACAAAGTTGAAGCAGCCATATTAAATCACGTGACCTATCGTCATCAAGCACTTTCGGTAGCCATATTGGAACTACTAACATCACGTGAACCAATAAGAGAAGAGCACGCCATCACGCACAAAGACCACGTGCTTCAATAAGAGAAACATAATCTCACACGGCAGCCATTTTGTCCCCATCCTTAAAACACCGAATAAATAATAAACTAGAAAATTATAACAGTTCAGGACTATAATAGAGAAATAATATTACTACATACAGCTTTTATTAACAGTTTAACGTTTTAAAATACATGGTATAGAAATAAGTTCATTTTAGTCATACAGGACCACGTGGTAGACAATATACAAGCGGCCATATTGAACCACGTGATATATCGTCACAAAGCACTTCACGGTAGCCATATTGAACTACTAACATCACGTGAACCAATAAGAGAAGAGTACGCCATCACGCACAACAGCCAATTGGTAGTTAACAAAGACCACGTGCCCCAATAACAGAAACACACATAATCTCGCACGGCAGCCATCTTGTCCCCATCCTTAAAACTCCTCCCATCAAAACCACGTGTATCCCCCGCCATACATTTTCTCCTCCCTTCAGTGGTGACAAAGCATAGCGCTCGGAAGCCATCTTGATTCTCTGCCCCTACACATTTAATCAGACTCCACCCATTCACCCCACTAACACCCCACCACACTATTCTAAGCGACAGACAATTTAGCTACCACCCCTATACATCTTAAAAGAAGAATTTAAAAAAAAAAAAAAAAAACAATTAGTTCATTGATTATCAAGGAGAAAGATTGAAATAATTATAAAAATCGGATAATAATACATTCACTCATTATGGCGGACAGGACCAAACAAAAAAAAAACAAAACGCAGCCTACGCGACCAAAAGCCACTGATCTAAAAACAAGACACTACAGCAGCAGTTCCTCTGACGAGTCAAGTTCAGACAACGCATCCACCACCAGCACTCTAACAAGACGCGTCTCGGAATACCTGAAAGACAAAACGTCGCACAGAAGGAGCGAACAAGCCCCTATAAGGAAGAACAAAACGCCAGAAAAACCCTTGATAGCAGCAAATGCACGAAAGGATTCTGAAGTAATTGAACTATATGAGGCCAAAAGAAGTAGAGAAATGCTAGAAGACCCCACCAAAAACGCTGTCAGTGATATTGATGAACCCGAAAAGGATGAACAAGCACTGCTGCGATTATGCCAGGAGGTCAAAGACCATATTGACATGCGAACTAATACAAAAACAATGTCCTATGCTCAACCTCGAATGAATGAGATCATCGGACTTGTCAGGGTAGTAATGAAGAAAGTAGTGCAACTACAAACAGAAAATACGACCTTGATACAGACTGTCTCTAAACTAGAAAACATGGAAGACTCTCTCAACGAAATCAAAAAATGGATAAAAAAACCAGTCATACAACAACCTGCGCCTAGACAAGAAACATACGCTGAAACTGCCAGAAAGATGATTTCGCAAACAACCAACGGCGAAAATCCCGTACAGAAGAAAACAGTGATCATCAAGGCAAAACCGGGAACAGGAATAGCCCCTGAGGTTGTAAAGGAAGTTGTCGCTAAAGCCATCAACCCGGTGGATGAGGGATGGCAAATAGTAAGACATCGTACCACAGCCTCAGGACAATTGAGATTGCAGACATCCACCATTGAACAGGCTACAGCCCTCACCAACCACATGAAATTAAAGGAAGTGGGGCTAACGGCCGAAGTCATTGGGAGGGAGAAACCTAAAGTCATAATCCATGACATACCTAAGAACCTGAGTACCGATGAAGTAATCAGTGCCATGCTCGCTCAGAACTTCCAGGAACAAAGCTCAAACCAAGCAGACCTAAAAGCCCAACTTATTCCTAAATTCAAATTAGGAAAGAAACATGACAGGGAACATTGGGTCTGTGAGGTTGAGCCATGCACAAGGCAACTACTCCTGTCAAAAGGCAGACTTTATGTCGACTTTGAAAGTTGCCGTGTTGACGACTTCCTGAGAGTTACCAGATGCTATAAATGTCAGAATTACGGGCATGTAGTGAAGTACTGTAGGGCACCCGAGTCAATATGCGGTCACTGCGCAGAACCTGGCCACACGTATAAAGAATGCACTAAAAAACAAGAAGAGCCGCAATGCGCAGTATGCAAAAGACTTGTGAAAGACAGCAGACACGATACGCGTGACATTGCATGCCCGGCATTTAAGCATGAACTCCGCGCGAGGATTGAAAGGATCAACTATGGATAAAGCCATAAAAATTTGGCAAGCCAACCTGGACAGGGCCCGTCACACTACAGACGAAATAAGGACATCAGCAAAAGAAAACGCAGTGGATTTACTACTCCTGCAAGAACCTTACAGTCTTCGTGGAAAGCTCACTGGTTTTGGAGTTGCTGAAACTGTAGTTACGGGAAACCTCCCAGAGCAAACACCATGGGCTGCCATAGTTGTCCTTAACAAATACTTCACGGTACTTTGCTTGAGGCATTTGTGTACACCCCATACGGTTGTCATAGAACTCAGCAGTCCCACCGAAAACCTGATAATAGTCTCCACGTACATGCAGCATTCTATTCCTGTAGACGTATTCATAGAAGAGCTGAAAAATGTCTGTACAGGATGTGCAGGGAAGACAATTATAATAGGTACGGACTGCAACTCTAAGTCAAGTCTATGGGGTGCGCCTAATACGGACGTAAATGGTAGAAAAATGGAAGACTTCGCTGCTGAGATGCAACTAGAGGTCATCAACGACGGCAATCTGGGACCTACCTACTTCCACGGAACGGGAAGGTCCCACATAGATGTCACTCTAGCGTCCGCTAGGGTAGCCTGTAGATTGCATGGGTGGAAGATACGTCGAGATATCACCACTGCCAGTCATGCTGTAATGGAATTCGAGATAGGAAACAACGTGCATAGACACCGCACACATACGCAAAGCAGGCAATATAATACTAATAAGGCAAATTGGCAAGAATATAAAACCATCCTGGAGGGAAAAATCGCCACAATATCTGATATAACTACGAAACAGGACATATTTCCGTTCGTAAATCAGATACAAAGAGCCATCCAAACTGCCGGTAATGCGTCCATTCCTAGACGAAGACCACATGTCAGACTGGTATCGTGGTGGACTCCCACCCTAAGTGATCTCAAACGAATGACGTACTCAGCACGCGAGGACTACCAAAAATCCGTAAACGACGACAGAAAATTAAAACAGCAGGCTTACAGAACTATTAGGCGTATATACACAAATGCCATAAAAGCCACGAAAAAGGAAAGCTGGCGTGAATATATAACACGCGAAGCAGCAGAGAACACCTGGGGCCTTGCATACAAACTTCAGTCAAGGAAACTACAAACTAAGCAAGTTCTAACTGCCGTAAACTCACAGGATGGCTACACGAACTCCTGGTCCGAAACAGCCTCACAACTTCTAGACGTGCTATTTGGCGACGATTCTCCAGATCTGGACGATGAAGAACAGGCGGCGACAAGAGTCGACATTAGAACTCCTCCAGAAGAACCGGATGCTGAATTTATAGATTTCATTGACTTGGAGATAATAAAAGATGGTATAAAAAACCGCAAGGCTCCAGGTGTCGACAACATATGCGCGGAGATGATTAAACAGGGCTGGAACATCCTCAAGCACAAACTCCTCCACCTCTACAATGCCTGCCTGAAGCATGGTGTCTTCCCGAACGCCTGGAAACACGGTCAGATTAAGATGCTACTGAAAATGGGTGAAAGAGATCCTACTGACCCAACATCGTACAGACCTATCTGCCTGTTGCCAGTGCTGGGAAAAATGTATGAAAAGGTTCTTAAGAAGCAACTGCAACCAACCCTGGACATGCAGGCGTCGAACTTCCAATATGGATTCAAACCGGGCTGTGGGACAGAAGACGCCATAACAAAACTTTTCGACGCAGTACACGCAACAGAGGAAAAGCTCGCCATAGGAATCTTCATCGATTTCGAAGGTGCCTTCGATAGACTATGGTGGCCTAGTATTCTACGTGCACTGAAAAGAAGAAACTGCCCCAAGAACTTATACGCAGCCGTTAATGACTACTTCAGGAAACGGACTGTCAGCTTGATTGACAACGAACTAAACATAACAAAAGACGTCAAACTGGGATGTCCCCAGGGCTCCGTTCTTGGCCCGAGTCTGTGGAACCTAGTCCTTGATGAACTTCTGCTGATCTTGGAAACGCTCCCGTACGGGCAGCCGGTCGCCTATGCAGATGACCTGGTTGTAGTGGTGCGGGGTGGTTTGGTTGGTTGTCCAGGAGACAGATAGAGGAGAGGGGACAGGAGACTATAGATTTGATCAAGGGCTGGGCTCACAAGAATAAACTCAGGCTATCTGAAAAGAAAACCAGAGGGATGCTCTTAAAGGGCAAACTGGATCAGCATAGAGCACCGACAATCAAGCTGCATCAACAAAACATACGTTTCAAAGGAGAGTTGAAGTATCTTGGGGTCACACTAGAACAAATTTGAAAGTCGACAGGCACATACAAACTGTCACACAGACCGCGAAGAACCTTTTCAACGCCATGGCAAGGCTGGGTGGGGAGAGCTGGGGCTACAGTGCTGTCAACTTCATGACACTCTACAAAGTCCTGTTCCAGCAAATCTGCGCATATGCTGCCCACGGATGGGCTAGAAACCTGAAGAAGAAACACCATCGAACTCTTCTCTCGGCCCAGCGGCATGTCCTCATCCGTGTTTGCAAAGCTTATAGTACCATGTCCACTGCAGCCCTTCCAGTAATAGCAGGTGTCCTACCTATAGATCTCTACTTAGAAAAAGGACACACCTATACTGTCTGAGACGTGGTCAACCTGTGGTCGTCGACGACCTTATCCTTACGCCAGACTTATACGAGGAACCAGAGGGACGTGAAGCCGCTAAACGAATGATAGAAGATCATCTTCTAGAAAAGTGGCAACAGCGTTGGCACAGCGAGCCTCACGGTAGAACCACTTACGAATTCCTTCCAAATGTTAAATCTCGTATGAGAATGACATGGATAAGGCCCACACATATGATCACACAGCTGCTCTCAGGGACACGGACACTATAGGGGCAAACTACACGAGAGAGGACTTGCTGACACCCCCTGTATGCAACTGCCAGATCGCGGAGGAGGATGACGTACACCACATGATGTACCGCTGTGCCAAGCACGCGGCTATCAGGCGAAACACTGGAAGTAGTCGTGCACGCCAGCGACGAAATATGGCCACCTCCCTTGCGATTTTGGATGCAAAGAGAAAACTACAAGTTCATCAGGGAATTCAGCAAAAACGCATTGCACGCAAGAGCCGAAGAAGAAAGAAGAGGAAGAGAACAACATTAAGAACAATATAATTAAGTACTTATAAGCTTAGGTTAAGTACAACTTAGTTTTAAGTAGCTGTAAGTTATTATGTATTTATTTATTTTATGTAAATATTTTTTTTTTTGTATTGCAAAAAAAAAAAAAAAAAAAAACGTAGATTAAGTATTATTAATGTACAAAAATTGAAAACTTTAGTTTTTAGTTTTAGTTTTAAGTTCAATAGCCGAAATTTGTCAACCTTTTGAAAAAAAAAATAAATAAAGAATTTTGAAAAAAGTAGATAGGGACAAGAGCAGACCTGGGGTATGGGCACCAAGCCCGAGGTAACCCAGGGGGACCAGGTGGTGGGGCTCTTAAATAAAAAAAAAAAAAAAAAAAAAAAAAAAACAAAAAAAAAAAAAAAAAAAAAAAAAAAAAAAAAAAAAAAAAAAAAAAAAAAAAAAAAAAAAAAAAAAAAAAAAAATTTCCCTATCTACTATCTAGCGAAACCACTGACAAGGGAACGGGCTTGGAGCAATCAGCGGGGAAAGAAGACCCTGTTGAGCTTGACTCTAGTCTGGCACTGTAAGGAGACATGAGAGGTGTAGCATAAGTGGGAGGCGTGGGGCTCGTCTCCGCGTCGACAGTGAAATACCACTACTTTCATTGTTCTTTACTTACTCGGTTGGGCGGAGCGCGTGCGTCGGATGCCGCTCGCGGCCCGGCGTCACGGTGTTCTCGCGCCAAGCGCTTAGTGGGTTGCTGCACGGCGACCGCGTTGCTTCCGTCCGGTGTCTTCGCGAGTGGGGGCTCGTCTTCCCAGCGATCCCGGCGGGCCCGGACCCGCCTGCAGCGCTCGTGCCCCGCGGTGATCCGATTCGAGGACACTGCAAGGCGGGGATTTTGACTGGGCGGTACATCTGTCAAAGATAACGCAGGTGTCCTATTCCATCTCGCGAGGAGCAG